>JAZGTK010014415.1:0-13751 GCA_036877625.1 Ambastaia sidthimunki
TGCTCACACAGCTAGAAGTAAATATTAAAACACTCCAGCAAAACGTCTCAATGAAATCCTGCTGTGTTATTTGACTGTTTGGTTTCACCAGCTCGTGGGATGAACTGTGTGCCGTTTCCACAGAACCACAGAGGAAGAGTTTGATAGTGTTGAGTAGCTCATTAATCACTCAGATAAATCTTTATATTTTGATGGCACATGCCGTGCAGAGGTCTGGAAGCTAATGGACATTTGGCCAGAAAGATCTCATGTCTGCTCAGCAGAGTTTGACCCTCACACGGGTTCTTTGATTAGTGGCGTTGAGGTGTTGTTGAGATCATGTCGTGACAGGTCCACTGTGCCCTGTATAGGACAGATGGTAATAATGTGGTTAACATCTGTGTGTGCCCGGCCCAGCAGATGATTAGAGCTTTGAGAGATGTTGTTGTCCACAGCAGGTTTTCATTGCTGTGCTCAAACATCTGTGAAGGCTATCAGGACTTTCTGCAGTATGATGATTTTAATTACAAAAAAAGTGGGTGGGCTAAAGAAATGGGCTAAATATTCTATGCTCAGGAACCAAAACTAACTAACTAAGAACTAAGCAGAACTCTCTAAGCATATAAAATTTGTGTGTGATTACAACAATAACATAACTTGTGTTTTTATTAAGGTGTGTATGTAGTTTAACTTCACAGAAATTTTTTGCACAATACTCTCATCCCTGCTCACAGTGTTGCTCTTCTGAACTGATTTCATGAAGTCTTGTACGTATCCATAAAACCTCTTGGCTTCCTCTGTTACCTCAGATATTCAAAGTTTCCGTACAAGACTGAATTGATCCCTTCTCTGTCTGGTTTCTGGATGGATACTGGACTGCTGATGTTTGTTAGATGAAACATGATTGACAGCCCAGTTGTCACAAGTTCAGCCAAAAGAAACCCATTCTTAGAGATTTAAAACAATAAACCACCAGTGGATGAACTTGGTCTAATGCGGAACCAGCAGAGACCTTTGAAAAACATCATGAGTGCTATGAACAAGACCTGACACAGTGACTGTTCAGCACAATAACTGAAGTAAAGAACAGATTTGATAAATAAAGTTCCAACTGTCAATCATCAGCCGGGAACATTAGCAAACACTGAACAATGTGTGTTTCCTGCCAGCGTGATTCTACTAAACACCCTGAGCATGTAAATTGTCTCTAAGTCTTTAATTGACAGTTAGACAGGGATATTAAATCAATGTTTTGTGGACGTTTTGGAATGGATATAACCCAGCAAATGTTCTCTGAAAGTTCTGTCAAAGTTATCAAAAACGTTCTTGCAGTAAAGTTAGTAGAATGTTTTTAATGTTTTATATATATATATAGATATACACAAGTTGTTAGTGGAAGTTAAAAATGTTACAGAATACAACTTCAAATGTTAATACAACTTTAAAAAAAACTGGACGTTTTGAACATTCCTCGAACATTTAAAATAACATTTTTGTTACGTAATGGAAACATTCTTACAACCTAAAATTGTTAGCTGGATAATAGGCTTTGTTTTATAAACAACTTCCTTTAGGCACTGACATCATGTAACAACAGAATTAGGGTAATAAATAATGCTGCATACTGAGTTTTTTTCATACTGGTGCCAGCTTCATTTGGAAAGTTTTTTTTCATCCATTCACATAATGATTAACAAATGAATTTTGCCTTGTAGACTAATTAAAAGAGGTAATAATGAGTTATAGGAGGCAGTTATTATGTTTCCAAAGAACTGTCACCAGTAGCAACGAGGGGAAGGTTTTTGCTATCCAGCTGGCTAATAACTAAACTGATTCAGGGCATGCAACAAAAACAAGTCTCACAGGAACCATAACTCCATAAATGAACTGATATTCTGAACTTGAAAGGCTTTTTACAACTCAACGTTATTTTGCCTCCAAGTTTCGATGAGCAGAAAATGATGCATGTTCCCATGTTATAAACCAAAAGCGTTTAACAAGGCACTGAGTTGTTTATTGCTATAAAACAATTTTTTTTATGTGGATTGAATATGGTTTGCATTTAAAAGTCCAAGTTTTCCTTAAAATACTGTAACAGTAATTAAACGATACACAAACATTCTTGTGGAGTAATTTTTCTTGCTGTCAAGCCCCGTTACAGTCAATGTTGAACGTTATGGAGCAAAACTCCTGCTGTCCTTTGAAATACGGCACAGAAATCATTTAGTGGCATTATTCGTGACCCCTGACCTGTCCGGCGGGAGAAGGAACTGAGGCATGCTGAAACAGGATGTTAACACATGCTGGAAATGAGCTCATGGTACCGCAGGTTGGTCAAATGCTTCTGGTTTTAATGGATATACTGGCTGTACTCTTCCTGTGGTCATGTATGGGAAGTCCTCCTGTGACATTTTACATGAAATCGACACAGCTGGTGCTGGGAAAGATATTGTGAATCTGTATATCTGTATATTGGTTTAGCTCGCAATTCTAAGTAGTTAAACTACAGTAAACCTACTCTGTATTTAGCTATACTACAAGCTAACCACACGCAGCTAAAATTAAAGCTAATTAAAGCTGCAATCTGTAACTATCTGCAATCTGTAATCTGGGTGTTCCTGTAGCTCAACTGGTAGRRCATTGCGTTAGCAGCGCAAAGGTTGTGGGTTCGATCCCAGGGAACACAAGTACTGATAAAAATGTATACCTTGAATTCACTGTAAGTCGCTTTGAATAAAAGTGTCTGCCAAATGAATAAATGTAAATGTAAACTACAGACATCTTTGTTTGAAACATAAAATTGCAGGTTACTAAGCACTTTTATGTTTGCTGAAGTCAAACGAAAGCCAAACTGACATTTCCTGTGAAATCAGACCGGCTGCTCAAATTAAAATAAATCATTATTATAAATAAATAAATTATTATAAGCTTACCTTTGCAAATTAGGCAGGTAAGCAGAACATTTTAACACAAATCTGTTTTTAAAAATGTTACAAATTACAGCTTTAAAGGGGAATCTTTTTTAAATGAATTAATTTGCCTAACTGAAAAAGCAAAAACAGCAGCTGTTAACAAAATATTCCTCATAAATACAGACCTAACGTGCCACACAGATATTTCTGGGCAGTGTTTCTAATGTGGCCATGTTCACTTTCCCAGGTGTGCAAAGACCCGGTGCAGAACAGAAATGCAGCGGCCAGCAGCCATCTGAGACCCACTGAACCAGAAATAACATTTTTTTTAGCTTTGGGAATACTTGAAATATTTAAAGACAGGTGTGCCACCCTTTCTACTTACAAAAACTAAACTAATTACAGATTCTGGTCTACTTTAATTATTCCTCAAATCCCAGAAGTACCATTTTCATTAAAATGCTAATTTGTATAAACAAATTAAAGGCGGGTAAAATATAACATGCTTGCAATCGGAGTGAGTCTGATTCCTGCTTACCGCTGTATGCAGTGTCCCCTCATAGCTGGCAGGAGAAGCAACACAGATGTATTTCAACACAGATTTAAAGGCATGCCAAATAAAAAAGATTGTAATTTAAGCAATACAGGAGCTTGGGGAGAAATGTAGACTTAGCAGAACACAAAAATGCATTTGGACCTGATACTTCAAGCAATTATTCATCACATTTAAAATGATGAATGCATAATATTACTATCACACTAAATTTGGTATTTTAAACATTTTGTATGTCACAAGCAAAGATTGCAGCTTTTATACCAGCTTTAAAAACATAGTTCCCGCCCCCCTTTTGGCTCTCTAAAGCCACGCCTCCTTCAACACATGAACACATTCAGACCGAATGCAATGATTGGATGAACATTTTGTGGTTTTGCTCCTTGCACAGAAAAAATATATATTTATATAAATATATTTAGACCACTTAGTGTTTGCTATCACGATGTGAACCAGCATAACAAAATTTTTCCGGAAAAAAAATCGCCTACCCTGCCTTTAAACTCCAGGATATGGCTAACTCAAACATGAAGGCTGTATTTAAGGTCTGGTCTTCGGTTAGGTTTGGCTTTGTAGCAGTATGGAAGTAAAATAATTGTAACAAAACCATGGCAACAAAACCATGTTGTAACTGGCATCTGATAGGCTGAGCTAATACATTCAGTTCAGAGGTCAGATCAGAAAACAAGGAGCCTTGTGCAGAATGAAATGGAAAGATTTCACTATCGACGAATGTTAGCGGCTGCGGACGGAGCCAATGAAAACATGTATCTGTGTCTCAGCTTGACTGCGTGACCACTGCTGTGGCAACTGGAGAGAAACACAATGATACTCGGAAATTCATTATGTTGTGATCTGTCAGTGTGGAATGTTATAATTTGTATGAAGGGATTGTAATTGTAAAACACTTTAATTTCCCTTATGACTGTCAGAAGCAACGAGAGAACTTTATTATTGGATATTGGAAATGTACAGTGTACTGTACTGTATCCCATTAAGTCAGTTACTGTTGCTCAGCTGGCAGAGCATTGCGTTAGCAGCTCAAAGGTTGTGGGTTCAACTCCCAGGGAACGTTGCTGAATGCACTGTAAGTCACTTTGGATAAAAGCATCTGCCAGATGCATCAGTGTATTGTAAAGTTAGCGCTTCTCTAACTGTGTGTTGTGACCCTAAAATTTGTATTTCATCAATGTGAAATATGAATATTACAATGAAAATCATAATTGTGCACAATAAAGAAGGCAGAAGATGAAATGCGTTCAAACTGCTGGATTTTGGTGCAAATTCATCTGTCATTTGGCAACAACTCACTTCTATTTATGAAGACATTTCACACGGTTTGGCAGAACACGGCTATACTGTGAGCGTTTAATCAACTGCAGTGTTCTGATATCAACCACTGAATATGTTTTTAAGAACATGGATATGCAATAAAACATATTTGGTTGCGGCTGCTGTCAGATGCATTTTGGCGAGTTTTAAGGCAGTAGAATAAAATCAGACGTGTGTCAATAGATCAGATCTGTGAACTCCTATACGCCCTAAACTGTACAGTACTGTTAAAACAGCCTTTGTGTTTGATGCTGGAAAGCAAAACCATTTAAAAAACCACTGGCTTAAATCATAAAACCATCCTACAGCATTATTGACTGCACTGTCACAAAGCAAAAGATTTAATGACGCACAAAACGTTAAGATTAAAAGAAGCCAATGAAAACTATGCATTCCTACGTGCAGCCCGCCACGAATAACCCGCGTGTTCGCGTACCCACACTAGCGTTTCCATTAGGGTAAATAAAACCTGACAGAACGGCTTTCTGGAACAAGTGAACTGGAATGTGTTTTGAATTTAAATACGTGGAATGAAAACGAGGCTCATGTTGTCACTTCCTGTTTCGATCACGTCTCATGCATGTTTTCGGCTCATTAAATGTATTTTTCCAGGCAAGCATGATTTTACAGAGACTCGGGTGCGGATGAGAACTCATCTGGAGGTGACGGTGGCCTCTCCTGCACACACACTTTCTGCTTAATGGCTGCTCTGTGACCGAAACAAACAAATTGTTATAGGACTGGATTTGCATAACTAGGTCATTAGCTGTCAGCTGCTGTTCCTCCTCAGGGAATAAGTGTCAAAACACAGGAATCTTTCTCTGCAGTCTTACAGTGGTTTGGCAAAGATATCTTTATTCTCTGGGAGTAAACTGAGTTTCTTTATTTTCTGTGAGGTTTTGAATGGTTGTCACACGAGGAAGTTGTCAACACACAGCTATATCTCAATCACTGTAACGTTTCGAAAGCTTGTCTTTTTAAGCAGTAAGTATGTATGTTGGTTTTATAGATCTATAAAATAACAAATAACAATTATTTTTACAATAAAACAATAAACGATAAAAACTGGGATACATTGAACAAGGGTTAATTATATTATTAAAGTAAATAAAGTAATATAAAATAATAGTTTCACTGTTTAAACATTGTTGAAAAGGCACTAAATGTGCCTGAACTATATTTTAAAATTAGATACAATGAAGATATGATGTTTTTTGTAGCATGCGATTTGTATTAAAAGAAAAACATTCTTGTTGAATCTGGTTATGGATTCAGGACAGAATACTGAGAATATTTCCATACTTGCACCAGACCAAAGAGCTTTGATACACTCTGTAATCTCTGACCTGAAATATCTCCTCAGTTTCATGCCCTCTGACTTTCCACGTTCCAGAAGAAACGGTTCTGCTAAATCTTGATGTGCTGCAATAAATCAGAACCATTTTGTTGTTAGGGCTGATGGAGATCTGGAAAGCTGTCAAGTCCTGCTATCAAGAGTTTTCTGGATCTTTCCATTAAGATCCATTTGTACAACAGTTTCCTTAATTTGAGGAAAGATCACAGACCTTCATAAGGCTGATGCAGATGGAATTGCACATGTTGCTCCAGCACATCTGGTAACATTGTGATAAGAACGATGCTCATTTGACTTCATTTGGAGAGATTTGTGGAGCTTTCAGCCGTGCCAGGTCCAGATTTCAGTCACTTAGACATTAAGGTCTACGAAAAAAGATGACATACAACCAGAAGTTACAAATATTCAAAACATGGTCCAAGAGTAAAGTTATTCGTGGAATTTTGATCAGTGTGCCAACTAAACATTTATGGGTTTCTTTTCATTACAGGATACAACCGTAAAAATCTCATAAAATGTGTGAATCTGGAAATGTTTTAGAGGCTCATTTATGTTTCAGTACAACAGACGAAAAGAATTATGAATTTTATGACAAGATGATTGGGGTTTCCTAAATCAAGTTTTGAGATGTAAATGTACGTAGACAGACAGACAGAGCATGAACTCAAGTACTAATTAATTTGATGGCACTAGTACTGGAAGTTGTTAAAAGTGAAAATTTTCATAAAAACTTGTGACAGAAACTATAAGCTCTGTACATCATCACAGCCCTGCTAATATCTAGGGCTGAAGAACATAACACCACACCATTACTGAAGGCACTTGGAATTGTTGGATTTTGCGCATGGAAAGCTAAACACACTTGGCTTATCTTGGACAGCAGATCTTAACAGAGTAGTGCTGATATTTCACTCTTATTTAACCACTCATGTACGAACTTACATTGGCCAAACGTTTTTTTCAAAGCACTTAGGAACATGATTGATAACGCATCATTTCCTTTGTTTTGAAATATGTTTTTACAGTCACCGCACTGACAGACATAAAGACACATGCAAAGTTTATTTTTGTGCATACCACATAGAATATCTCTCAATCTCTTACATCTTTAAGATGTAGACGTCTTAGCGAAGGCAATTTTGGAGAGGCTAACAATGGCAAGCTAGCTTTGAAAACATATGACCTTTGTTCAGAGTGCTTTCAAAAGCCACACCCCCTCCAACAGTGCACAGAGGTATGCAAACATATAGTTTAAGAGGTATGACATCCAATCATTGCATTCGGACTGAATACGATGATTGGACGATCCTTTTATGGTCCTTCCACAGAAGACTGTCGGATGAAATCTGGTATGAAAGATTTTTAAATATATAATTTTATTTTGCTTGTTTTGATTTTGTGTGTTAATGTGCAATGCAACATTTCAGATTGAGAGCTCACATTGAAGACTTGCAGAACGTCCTCTCAGCATTTCACTGTCAGTCACCTCCACATCTATAAAGCTTTACTGCCTCAAGTCCAGAAAACTCAGACGCGTGTTCAGGGCGGATGAGTCACAGTTTTTGTATACAACATTTCCACACTGTGGCATTACACTCAGATCTGTGGGGAAACAGTTTTACAACAATCACAGGCATTTATGTTATTAGTGAAACATTTTTATGAGCTTGCTGCATGTTTTACTTGTGCTGTTTATTCACTGCTGAGTTTATATTACGAAGGGAAACTTCAGGAAAGTAATTTCAAGAAACAGATTGTAAACACGATGACAAAAATTGGATTTTTACATTTTCAGAGAAAAATGTGAGTGCAAAACTCGTCAGTATAATACTTTAATCTCAAACAAACCATTTAAAGACTCATTACTCTTAAATAATCGCCTGCATCAACTCGTCTGGGTGGTGTATACCCAACCCATGAGCTCGGACGACGTGGATGTTGTTCTGAGCAAGTGGTGCCCACATGTTCCAGTCTGTTGTCTGAACTAACTAAAACTCCCTCCATGTGTAACACACAAGCCCTCGGGCGAGGGCTCAGCTTTATGTTACACAGATGTGTGTTTGGAGGGTCATTTGCTGTTGATGTAGTTTCAACTGAAGTGTTTTAAGTAACTGCCCTCATGTTGATCTACATTTCAGTGACTTTGAGGAAATGTGGACTGTATATAATCGAGGGAAACACATTAGTTACAGTTGTAAACACACACACGCAAACATCCGGGCAGTGTAGTGGACAGTCCTTCAGGTCAGAGGTCACACAGCTGTTATGACACTTGAGCCAAAAGGAAATGAAAAGTAATTATTTTCATTTCTTTGATCATACGTTTGAAATGATTAACAAAGACAAGTTTTATTAAATACTGTTATACTGAAATGTTATGCATTTACAAATTTTGATTTTTGATTTACATGGATTTGATTCACATCTGCCGCAGATCTTTTATGAGTGTGTGTGTGTTTCATCTGGTTTGTGTGGAGTCTTTGTACTCGGCTGTTTTATCGCGTCCTCAGAAGGAAGTGTGTGTGGAGCTTCTGTTGGCCTTTGATGTAAAAGATCAAAACAACAGTATGATGTTATATTCTCAGAATCTGTCCGTCAGGTGTGAAAACTGTTACTTTACAATCACGCTTTAAATCAGTGATTTTAGAATCAGAAAACTAAACCACTGAAATTATTAGTATGAATTTAGATTAGATTATATTACAGCATTTTTGAAAAATGACCACAATATTTAAATTAAATAACCTTTTTAAACTCAAACTACAGTGAAAGCTAAATAAAGAGTTGAAAGACTGGGGCTAGTTGTCGCAAGGACTGTTTCTTTGTTTTTGAGTAAAATAACCAAATATACAAATTAGTGATTTCTGTAGCCTAATTCAAAACCACCTTATATAACGTTAGTACCTTCATATAATTAAGTTAAATATTGATAACGTTCATGTGATGTTAAGGCAAGTTGTTAATGGGTTGTCTCATGCATTTATCGTAAATGTATACAATTTATTATAATATTGCTTCACCAAACGAATGCTAGTGTGTCGCTATTTACTTTATGTACTTTATGGCTTCCACGAGCAAACCTAGTACTGAAGGTGTGACAACTAGCCCCACAATGACTAACACTGTACTGCTGTCCACATGTACCAACAACAGACACACACGTAAAGTGTACAGTATACTAGAGTCATGTAAGAAATATATTACCTTATTAAATCACAGCCGAGATTCAGCTGATGCTCTTCCAGTGCAGTAGGTGGATATAAAGATTCCTGCTGTGAAGGCTGATAAGAGTTACGTTTCTGTACCTTCAAACCTGTGCAGAATTTATACACACTGTAATTCAATTGTGGACGTATAACTTGGAACAGGTTTTCACAGATATCATACTTCAAATATCTGTTATGAATTCCGTTACAGCAGCAGTAAAGTGGAATCTTTCACCATATGTGTCTTAAAAAAATCTAAGAAATGTATTATTTGAGAAAGCTGGTGAATTAGACAATAGAATGACTTAGACACTGCAAACAACAAATGGAAGGCGATTCATTTAGTCACATGTCAGGAAGTGTAAATGAATGCAAGTGAAATTACTGTAGCTGTTCAGCTCAATCACGCACGCACACAAACACACACACACACTTCTGCAGTTATACAGCTATGTAGTTATACAGCTATGTAGTTGTACAGCTATCTTTGTGAGGATATTCATAGACACAATAGAATCTCTAGCCCCTTACCCCAACCTTAACCATCCCAACTAACTCCCTAACCCTTACCCTAAACCTAACCTTAACTAATTCAAACCCAAAAACCAAGTCTCACCCTCAAACAACCTCCTTAAAGGAAAATCAGAAAGTGAGTCAGAAAATGGTACAACTGGTCACATTGGTGCTCACCACACACACACGTTTCTGCAGTTTTAAAAATTAAAAAAAACGTTTATTTTTTAAAGTGTTTTTAAAA
Organism: Ambastaia sidthimunki; assembly: GCA_036877625.1. Taxonomy (NCBI): domain Eukaryota; kingdom Metazoa; phylum Chordata; class Actinopteri; order Cypriniformes; family Botiidae; genus Ambastaia; species Ambastaia sidthimunki. The sequence continues at coordinate 10,094 of JAZGTK010014415.1, forward strand.
AATAAGAAGTTCCCAAAAGTAATTGTGTACAGTAACTGTGTGTTCTGTGTTTATGGCACTTTGATCCTTGAGAACATTTTATTGTTTCACAATGTACAAGCTGCATATGACTGAAATACTAATACAGCTACTCTGACTGTAATATTAGTCACTCATTTGATGTTTGAGTTATTTGAACTAGTTATGTGAACTAGCGTGTGTTTTTGATGAGGTCATACATCATCTTATTGACTCACTGGTTTCATTGTTACTGTAATTATGAGTACAATAAAAAATGGCATACCAATAAACAGAATAAATATGTCATATAAAGTATAATGGTAATATGTATAAACATTAACGTTTAATTTTTACAGAGATTTTGAATTCTTTTGTCTGATAAACAATTTCGGTACTGTACTGATGTCCACTGATGTTCTAAAGAAAAAATTGGGTCCTGAAGTGAAACCGGTTTCGCCCTAAACCACAAACCTTTTCCAACTGCTTGGTAGCTTTCCAAACCACAAGTCTGAGCTCTTTCTGTGTGGATTCATATCACAACTGTCAAAGACTTCAGAAACACACTGGCTCTAGTCTCTCTGAAACTCATTTGTAAATAGGGTCTCTAACCCAACCAGGGTTTTAAATTACAGCTCTGGTCTTCCAGGATGGGACCTACATAGGTCAGCTACTGCACAGGACCTGCGTCTGCTGAGTAAAGCCAGCAGTGTCAGAATCAGGTAAGACAATCCTCTGCAATATAGGTTGAGTCGTGCTTATTTATCCCCCCACCGGTGTCCCATTTCTAATGCTTGAGTTTTCCCCCCTACAAGCGTCCAAACCCATTAGCAACATTTTGCACTCTTTCTCGACACGTCTCAGTCCGGTGCCGTGGATTCTGGAGGGCCTGTCGAGGGTTCGCTCCGCCTGCCAACGCTCCAGTTCTGCGTGATGGATGAATCTGGTGGCTGGCTGGGACGGGTCGTCTGATGTAATGGCTCCCTAAGGGCCCCAATCAGCAGCGACTGGAGCTCGGTGGATAAATAATGAGCTGTAGGGCTTCCACTCTGTGGGTCCAACAAGGTACCAGCAGCTCCGTTTGGTTCAGAGTCAGCAGTCTGTTCTCAGAGAAATGATGTTCACAGCTGCAGGGGAGGGAAAATCAGTTATATATACTCCCAACATATGCTCCGCTCTGGACGTGGAGGCCTACCTGTCATGCATGGATATTCAGCAGGTAGCTAAATCCATCCTGAAGGCCAGTGTAAGGTGTGCTGGATTTGCTTCAAATGCCACATGTTCCAGCAGGGAATATAGAAAGCGAAGTCAGTCTAGGATTTAGAAAGAGGTCACAAGGGGGCAGAGGAAAAATTTTACATTTGCAGTAAGCCGATTTCTCGTGGTCGAAGAATCAGATTGTTGTACTTTTTGGCAACGGGTTCAATTATTACATTTAACAGATGGTTAAAAACAAGAAGAACCGAGCGGCCGACAATGTCAGTATTCCTTCGAGCGCATTCCTCAAATGGAGCATGAAAATCAGCAACATTTTTGAGGGATATAAAAGCACCGTCAAGCGAGTTTAAACGGTGACATACAAAATGAAGCTAATTGCTAAGTGTTGAAATGCTAAATGTACGGTTAAGTTAAATAAGATATTGTAACAGTCCATCTTTTAACATGGTTGCTGGCGTTTCTGTCTGCAGTCTGAGACGCTAAACATCACAGCTCGTGAAAAATGATGCCGTGTTGTACTTTTACCAATTTTTACCATTAACAAGCATGTGTCATCTTCACTAACTGTATCATTTGTTAAACAGATGCAGGAGACAAACAGTCTATGTTTTGCTTTGCTCTCAGTTGTTCAGCTGTTATGTACTGTGGCGAGAGCAGTTTTATAGTGTTAGCACATAAACTGTGATTACTTCTCACTGCAGCTTTTATCCTATCGTAAGTCAGAGGATAAATAATGTTTACTGCGCACTATTACAGCCCTCAGAGTGAGCGTTCATTTACAGACGGAACAGGAAACATTAGGAAGAAAAATAGTGTCTTTCAAAAGCCTGAGTTCACAAACTAGGATTAAAAATGTAATTTAAACCTAAAATTGAATAAGAAACATTCCTAGCTAACAGGGAATGTTCTCAGAACGTCAGCTACAAATGCTAAAAAAGGTTACAGTAGTTTAACTAAGCAAGAACAAGCACATGGAAAAAAAAGGGTGTTTTGAATGTTCCTAGGACTATCAAAATAACCTCAGACATTTTTGTAACTCACTGGAAACATTAGGGAAACGTTATGTATAATTGAAAGCTAGGTTTGGGATTTGGCAGTGTTTCCTAAGTCATGAACATGTTAATGTGTTTTGTGCAGAAGATTTCCTGCTTTCATTGACTCACACAAGATGCTCTTTGGGATCTTCTCAGATCATGCAGGATAACATGGACCATCAGCTTGTGAAGCTCAAGCCAGCTCAACCAGTTCTGCTGCCAATATAAGCAAAAAGAAGAAAACATCAAATACTGAAACAGTCTGACATTCATTTAACATCCACTCAACACATTTATCATTTAAAGTAGATACTGTAGTTTTCATGCACTTCAACCTCATCTAAATTATTTTCATATCAATATTTTATCCACAATTCTAAAACAAAAACAATTTTTCCCTTTACAGAAATATGGACACAATATGCATGCATTAAATGCGATGCATTTTATCAAATAAAAATATATACAGATATATGGACACAATATCATTAATCATTGCACGTAATGATGACCTAAACTTTTTTAAAGCTACATCACTTGTATTTATAATAAAAACAAACATTATTAGTGTTATTGTATTTAGTATTTATAATACTTTTTTAATTATATGAATGTAAATAAGTATCGTGCATTGATATTGAAATGTTACCATATCAAAAATATTACTGTGTAGAGAAAACCAGCTAGTTTCTCAGATTTATTCTTGGAATACCTAAATATAACTTTAGCTTAAGGAGAAATGCATGTCTTTGGATTCTCATTTCCTGTCAATATTTCCTGAAAACCTCATTATATCGTGCCCTGCGTTTGGACTGAAAGGTTAATAAGTATCTGTCCGGGTACGAACCCATCTTGTCTCTCATCCAATCCTTCCTGAAATTGATCTCCACCTGTCTCCTGCAGGGTCACTGCATGCATGTGTGCGCCTGCGACTAATTAAACCCCAATCCATGCACGACAAACCCAAATGCACGTGCACCGATCTGAACAGATGCAAAGAGTTCCAGCTGTGAGAGTTACAGACAACAGAAAGAAAAACAATGGGCCAGTGATTGTGAGGCTGCAAACAGCTATTGAGTTTTACAGGGCTGTTGTTCCTTTTAGCTTTTGTCCTTGCCAATGTATCAGCACCTCGTTCAAAAGACGCTCGACAGGGCGACTGTTCTGTGTAATTTGAGGGAGACGTGCATTAATGGATGAGAGTGCTCTGTGTTTTATCACTCTCTTCTCTTTTCACACCCTGTGTGATTACAGCCTCTGAAACCGTACAGGCAGACTGCCAGTGTGTGCAAATAAGATGTGATGTATAGCCATTCCACCCATGGCGATAAGCCCTTTGTTTCCTTAATAGGGTGCAAATTTACAGACAGCTGAGACACCTGTGCAGTCCTTCACAACATAATAACATC
>JAZGTK010014416.1:0-13751 GCA_036877625.1 Ambastaia sidthimunki
AGCTGATCTGACCCCATCGTGACCATTTTATTCTGTGGTTTTATTGTGTGTACATAGGCCCAGCACTGGCATGCTCTGAGCTCTGGGTTGTGTGAGCGACTTTTACAGATATATTTCTGCCCAGTGGCAGGTTTTATGAGGGGACATGCCCTCTGCTTTGTTGATTATTACAGTGGCCCTGAAAATAATAAGGCAGGGGAATTGGTTTACCCGACATGACCAAGGTTGTGCTCCATCCAGAATTGTACTGAGAAAGCATTTTACTTTCAAATTCATTTTAAATTTTAATTGAGGTAGAAAAAAGAATGGAGACTTTGTGCAACAGTTCAATTTTGATGTTAATAGTTATTTTTATGAAGTTATCTGAAAACAGTGTTCTCAGCTTTTTGTGGTGCATATTTAAAAAAATGTCAGTAGTGGGATTGCATTGTGAGATACATTATTCCATGCAGTGTACTCTGTTTTATAGTATACTTTATTATATATGTATATTTTGCAAAATACAGTAAGTTATCCAGATATGCATACAGGAAATTTTTACAATGTGCACAACATTCAGCCAAATACAATTGTCAACCAGTATGGTATACCTGACTGATCATAACCGTTGCGTGTTAACCCTAACTGCTCCTGATGGATTTTGGAAGTATGTATCCATGCACACTTTTTTTATATTTCCAACAACAGGATAGAAGTTTGTGATGGTTGCCCTTCAGCTTACTTAAAAATGAATATTTTTCATTTACTGTCTACATTTCCCTGAGTGCTGCCATGTTTGCCATGACGCCATACACCCACATCTTGACTTGGAATTTTCAAACTAGTTTCCATTCTAGAAGTCCAAACTGAAATGGCATTCTGTTGCACTAATGCAAATAGGAAACTGGAAAATCCCATTAGTTGAATGGAATGCAACCTTAGGACATAAAGGATTGTACTTTAACATAACCAGTGAATTGGGAGGCAGCCTATGTTTTATACAAGTTCCTATTGATCACCACTGTTCTGGCTTTGCTTGACTCGTTGACCTGCATTACCTGCTATGCAATGTTGTGTTGTTCTGTTACATTGTATTCCATAGCATTGTTAATCACTCAGCTCTGACTGGTCAATGGACTGTCATTGTGATATGAAGTGTGAAGTTTCACCTTCTTTGGATGCTTCATTTAGTGTGGGACAACACTCTGACACCTGACACTGGAGGTAAGCGTGGAGGGGGTTTCCAGCAGGCATAGTTTTCAACAAAGCCACTCATGGGTGTCCTACCATAGCACGCTGGTCATGGATGGGTGTTAGTGTCACCTGACTTCAAATTCTTTCCTCCAAAGAATGTGTGGGTCTGAAAACAACATCTGATAATTTTGTAAAAAAATATATATATATTGTTGTGGACTACCTAATCTAAGTGGGTTTGTTTGTTCATTGTTACATACAATAGGATGTTAGGGTCCTTGTCAAATGAAGTTGCTTTGTGAATCTTTGCACAATGTGAGGAAAATATAACATCAGCATTCTGCAGACTAAAGATCAACCCCTGCCCAACAAACTGCATTTGGCCAAATGGACTCCATTTAAGCCTTCAATAAAGACACTGATTCCTGTGGAGTAGGAGGTGTCTCACCTCCCATTCGAAGTGCAAGACGTGGAAAGATTGACTGTGTAGAAACCAGTCCAAATGGATGAGAGAATAAGCACCTGTTACCAGGAGAGAGGCAGGCCTGAAGAAGAAGACTGACTGATTGATGTCATATAGTGGTGTGATTTAAAAAAAATGCTTCAAACCTATGACATTCTTCACTGCATGGAACACAAAAAGAACACAGAAGATGCTGAGCGAGATGTTCATGCAGGGGCTGTCAAGCTCTTAAAGTGTCAGGTTTGACAGAGATTCCAATACAAACTGAAAGTTCCTTTTAGTAAACGATTCACTCAACATTGCGTCAGAAGCTGACGTTTTGGGAATCCCTTCCTTCTAATCCCTACATGAGGCCGTATTGAATAACACCAGTGCAGATACAAATTGTACTGGCCAATACCTATCAAGATGGTGAATATGGGCGGAACTATCGGGCTATACAGTCAGCCATTAGGGGGGCATTAGCTCAGAATGTTTCTCCTTCATGCAAATTTCCTTGCAAATTATCTGGCAAATATCCCTATGAGACAGCTGTTGATGCAAGAAGACGGACATCCCTCTCAGCATTTCAGCCTGTCAGCTGTCTGTTCGCTATGTTCAGGGCCCATTGACTCTTACAAGCACTGCATTCCATAACGAAGAAGCCGAGAAGCAGTGCTCTCAGGAGCGAGCTGCCTGCACTGCAAAGGCCTCTTAGTGTGGGTCCTTAAAGCCTGTTAATTTATAGCATTTATGTTAATCTCTTTGCCCAATTCCGGCAGTCTGCACAGGTCTTTGTGTGCTTTGAAGACGGTGTTAGAAGGTAGCCTGTAACTAAGCAATGGCCTTTGCATTGGATTGTAGATGTGATAGCTTTGTTATACTCTAGCCAGAAGGTCAATTGCTCTATCGTTGTTGGAACCCATTCGACGAGAGCGGGTTTTTACTAAGGTCATCAAACCAGCGGGTTGGTTTTCACAGAAACACCTTTGCCAGATTTTATAATTTAGATGTTTCCTCCCTGGCTTTGCAGGTTCTTTCAGTAAGTGCGAACCCTGTTTCTGCTGGCAACTTTTAGCTTGCCTATATTGTGTGTTTCAACTAGATCGTATAGGCTTTTCGGGCTTTACCCACATCGGGGTGTCCCCTATATTTGCAGTAGCACAAACTGTGCTCATTTTACAGTTGTTTACCACATGCTTGCTGTTACTACTGTGTCACCTCTGCTTGGGGCTGTGTGACACTGGGGCCAGTGCAGCCCTCCTCTCATGCTTGACCATTCTGTGAGCTGCTGTGTCTCTTCTTGTGTGTGCTCTTCAAGCACAGCTCTCTAACCATGCAGCTGCTCCTCACTATTCTCACTGCATTATTGTATACAATTCCCCATAGTGTCAGCTTCTGACCAAATTACATATAATATACAACAAGTTACAATAACATATTTGGTTACTTTTGTAAAATGTATTTCTTGTGAGACAAGAAATGAGACATGGTGTTTGCTGCTATGTTCATCACTCAGATCAGCTACAGCTATTCAGGAGATAGGAATTATAAGAAAAGGATTACCATAGCATCATCTTCTGATGCAATGTCTTGTTCTTGTTCTCTTGTCTTAGGAAACCGAGGTTACAAGAGTACAGTAACCAGGGACGTTTTCTCATCAAATTCATTTCATTATTATTAATTAGGTCTGACTCATTCAATAGGTCATGTTTTGTATGTGAAACATTGTGATTGGAACATTATTTGTTCATCACCTCATCAGAGCAGCACTCAACTGACATTGCTTTCAGCTTAGGACATTTGCCCACACCCTTAACATAATGTTTTTATAATGGCATACATGGCTACTGAAAGACTGACAATCATATTGCTTTATGTCTGCTTTCATCACTTTATTTTTTTAACAAATAGAGTTAGAGAACTGAGTTCCTGAAAGGATTACAATAATAGTCTATATGAAACTGGATCTGATACTTTTGTACGTTCCAGACTATTTTTTCTTCTTCTGGGGCAGTTTCAGCTCTAGGGTCAGTGGATCTCTATGGCTTAGTAAGCCTCCTCCACCCTCGTCTGTGAGCATTTGTTGGCTTGGAACATGATCTTGGATGTTTCTTCCACTATTACTCATTTGCTGCACTGGCCTGGAGCCCAATAATTAATCTCCAATATCAGGCCAGTGGTGAAGGATGATGTATTTTTTATACACATCTAACTTGTACATTAGTCTGACTCACTCTTAATCCAGAGTGACTCCCAGTCCTTCCCTGAAGGGTTTTCACACACATGAATTTGATTTTGGTGCTGCTCAGGTGCAGAAGTCCCAGCAAGTGCTTGACTGAGGAAAAAAATTGTTAGTAACATGTAAATCAAAAATATTCTTAAAGAAACCTAAAGAGATCAGAGCAGCAGCAAATTAGGGCCTCACTCATGRCTCACTCATGAACCCATAGGAAAGAATAATCACGAATAATCATGAAATCTCTCTTTTTTTTCAGTTGCTTTTCTATTYTTAGTTTCAGCAGTGAGACTAAATGGAGAGCAAATGATGCCATTGAATTCTCCAGCAATCTCAGATTTTCCCTAAGAAAAGACCCTGAGTATTCTGCCTGTCCCAAATTTAAAACAGCGTAAATGTAGACTTTTCTGCTGCTTCAAATATTTTAGTACAAAATGTGACATTAAACAAAAGTTAGATACTGTATTTCAATATTGGGATGTATTCAAGATCAAATAATTTGAGCTAATTTTATATCTCTTTTCATTTCTTATATATCAAGTTGTTTCTGTTTGTTCTATAGAATTAGATGCATTGATACTTTAATTACGAACTCCAGAGACTCTAATATAGTGTCCATTAAAGCAACTTCTGAGCCATAAAATGTTCATTTAAGATCTGATGTCCTCGCTGTCTTTAACAGATATTATTTATGCTTTGCCTCAATATGATTTCATCACTGCAGGAGAGCCGAGTATGTCCGTACACAGATGGAGTCCTCCACACACTCACTCCATCAAGATCAGACCAGGAAACATGATCGGAGAGGGTTTTCCTGCTGCTCCTAAATCTCCTCTTCCCCTTCACACTGATTTGTAGGTAAGAAACGATGAATTGGTCATTGGTTATTATGAGAAAGATGAGTCTGATGGTCATTTGGCTCAGTCTCTGTAAAATAATGCTACCACTCTTCCTGTTTCTTTCTGTAGTCTTGTCTACCTCTCTTTTTCACTCTCTCTTTCAATCTTTCCTTGCATCAAGTTCCCACAAGTCCCCGTGGCAATCGGACACCATAGCTGTGGAATACTTGCGATTCCGAAGTTGTTAGGGAGGCGGCACATTCTGTGTGACACCCAATACCCCCAGAGAGCACCCCAACATACTCCGCCTGCTCGCCAAGCTGCACATGGTTATCTGCACGCTAGGTGTGTATATTTATGCAGTTGAGTTACATTTTACATCATAGTTACGCAGATTTGTTGATGTTACTATATTTGTTAATATGCATTGAGTCCTCATTGGTACTGAGTGATACTTTGTTATTTGAGGCTACATTACAAAGAATCAGGGTAAAGACTGAGGAAACAAATATTGTTTCTGTCTTGCATGTACTGTACTCGAAAAGGCCATAGTCTGTTTAAAGACTGTCTGATGCATATAGCACACAAAACTTACGAGCACTATCCAAATATCAGCAAGTCCAATCTTATTGGATGGCTTTATGCAACTTCCTGGAGTAAGCCCAGAGAAAGATTTCATTGCTTAGAGGTTGCTCTATCAAAGTTTGTGGGACATCTTAATGACTTCATTTAATTATTCTACTCTTTAAAATTCTTCAGGAGAAACAGAAATACACACAAAAAACAACACATAAGATTAAACAGCTATAAAATTAATGTGAATAGCATAATGTAGATTATTTAGTCTTTGAAAAATTTAATGAGAAAGGTTTTTTTTTAATGAGAAAGAATTTTTGTTTGCAGACCTAGGGCAAACTTGGCAAAACTAAGACACAATCTGAGATTTCAGATGTTCCTAAAGCACTACAGTTTCCTAGGAGAAAACAAAACGTAAGCAATTAAATTTCTTTAATCGCATTGCTTTACAAGACAAACAACTGAGACAGTTGATATGTGAGTGAACTGATGCGGATGGAAATAAATCTCAGAAAGGACTCCAAGAAGGGCCTGCGGGTTACTTTAAAGCACTGTCGACTAATCACACCTGTCTGTTTAAGAGTTGATTTATTTTTTACACATGATGGGAGCAGCTCTTGTTTTGACATCCTCCCTGAGCTTCTGGGGTCAGTATCAGAAAACAGCCTCCCGCTGGAATGGGACACTTCTTGAAGGCGAAGTAACCCTTCTAAACCCCAAACATTTGTGGATGAATTTCAGTTGTTCTCTTATCACAAAGCTCTTGTAAATGAAAACAAGACCTCTGTATTCTTGGCCATGCCTCCCATCCAATCTTCTGTTACCCCTTGAAAAGACCTCCCACCACTGTTTATTTTTTTGTGATTTTTATTTATATCACTGTATACTACAGTAAGCCAAGCTGACAGAGCAGAGATATTCCCTGCATACTGGAAACAGCTGCACTGCGAACACAGAGCCACATGTGCCCCTGTGAAACGTGGTCGTTATTGCGTGATCGCCATGATGAAACATGACGTCAAAGAGCAGGTGCTAATAGAAGCCAGTTATTGGGGTATGTGGAAGATTGTGCAGCATTAAGGTGATGAAGGCCCAGCAAGCATCACTCATCCACACATTGCAGTGCTGGTCAATCAGTTATGATGAATCTGTGATGTCATTTAAATAGATCCTGGATCTTACTGTGAATAACTCTCTGGGTAATTTATCAAGAGATGCGGGTGTCTCCTTGCAGACAACCACAAACGAGTAGCATGAACCACATTCCAAAACACACTTACTGTCACCTCTCGTGTATGCCTCTGTCAAGCGCTCTCTGCTGCTTTATTCTGTTCGGATGAACCATGTTCTAAACAGCCAGATTTGCCCATAAACCTGCCAATAAAGGTGCTGTATTATTTGGCTACCATAACCAGCCCATCAGCTTATGAACTTACATATACTTAGTGGAAGTATTGTTTATTCTGATATTTTATCTGAAAAAAATATTAATAAATGTAACTACCTATCGTAGCTGTCGGACGGAATCAGCATATCTCCAAAATCATAATTTTTCAGGAAATAAAAAACAATGTGTGTTTTTTAAATAAAATACAGTTATTAAACATTGTATCGTTAAAGTTGGTATTATACCTTATATTGCTATCATAAACTGTTGTGTACCAACATTAACACAACATTTCACCAAAAGCATGTTTAATCGGAGATACGAGATTTAATATTTGGGAGCAGGGAGATAGAAGTTTACGCTCTCATTGACAAGAATGGTCAGACACAGACGTTGCGTTTGTCAAATTCTGCAGTCGCGTTAAGCCTTTTGACAAGAGACAAGGCTTTAAGAGCTAATCAGAGCTAATGTTTGTTCCTAAACTCTATTTTAAATGTTAAAAGAGCTATGAGTGATGCAATACCAAAATAAAACTATAAGATGACTAGGCGAAATAGGCGGAAATTAATCTGCACGCAAACTGTTTCCTTTCAGGAACTCGAGCAGCGTCGAAAAACGCTTTGGAAATGCCTCCAGCTTTTATGCACTCCGAATCGCGTGTAAAATCCGTCCAATCAGGGGGCGATACATTACAGATGCGGTGACGTCACGACCAGGAAGCTTAAAAGCACATGCGCTGAGCAGGCAGCTTCTGTCATTCAGCGAAGCGCTCCATGTGAAATTGTCTGTCTATTTATTGTCTGTGTTTAGAAAGTAGGATATTTAAATAATGCCTAAAGCTAATAAAAGACAAAGGGGGTAGAGCACAACACTCAACTTTTTAGACCATGTGTTTTTCCTCACCAGATATTAGCGTTCGCTGATGTATCTGGCAGAGGGAATTGAGACGGGCACACCCTATCTCGTTCATCACCCGCCAGATTCTCTGCTCTTTCTCTGGGTTCGGAAGCCCATTATGCGGCTCCCCCCCAAGGAGATGGCCCAACTCCCCGCTCCTTGTCAGAGTCAGTCCCCGCAATGGGAGGAGTCTTGGAGGTTGTTACTTTGGCTGTGCTAAATTGAGCCTCCTCACTGGAGCCTACAGTTTCTTCTAAATGGTGTTTGCTAAACCATACTCTGCCCTTATCTATGAATACAGGTATTGCGTCCCGTTTCCCCCCCTTTAAGGTTGCGGTTGACGCAACGCCCTGGGTCGAAGTCCGGAAAACCAAGACAGGATCCGAGGACCGTCTTGGTTTCAAAGAGGGCTTTGACCAAGTGGTCCTGACAATTACAAGTCAGGACCTCAGGGGGCAGCCCCATCTGAGTTCCCTGCAGGGTTTACTTTACAGAGCACTGGTCTATTCACTCCAAAAATGCCAGAGACCAGTCCTGAGAGACTGGTTCCCTTAAGAGACTATCTGACTATCTGGTCCTGCGCACAGTAGAACTAGGCTACAGAATTCAATTCTATCACCGTCCGCCTACTTTCGGCGGTGTTCTCTCCACATTAGCGGATCCAGCACAGGCTCTGGTTATGGAGCAAGAAGTACAAACTCTCCTGAGGAAGGAGGCCATCGAGGTGGTCCCTCCTTAGCAGAAAGAGTTAGGGCTCTATAGCCGTTACTTCATTGTTCCCAAGAAGGATGGAGGGTTGCGACCTATTTTAGATCTGCATCTCCTGAACCGCTCAGTCATGAAACTGAAGCTCAAGATGCTTACTGTGAAACAGATCGTGTCCCAAATCAGGTCCGAGGACTCGTTTTTCACGATAGATCTGGAAGATGCATATTTTCATATACCCATCCTTCCTCAACACAGAAAGTTCCTGAGGTTTGCTTTCAGGGGCAAAGCTTACCAATATCGGGTTCTTCCTTTCGGCCTAGCACTCTCACCCCGTACTTTCACAAAAAGTTGTGGATGCAGCGCTGGCTCCTCTGCGACACCAGGGACACCTTCGGGCCTTAGATACATGGTTTACGCAACCTTGGTTCCTCACTCAGGGCCCAGTACTGGGAGCTCTTTGCCGCTGTGTCTCACTTGCGACAGATGCATCCCTCACCAGTTGGGGGGGGCGGTCATGAGTGGCCGCCCTGCCCTTGGTCTGTGGAGAGGTCGCCACCTTTCTTGGCACATAAATTGTCTGGAGATGTTAGCAGTATTCTACGTTCTCAGGCATTTTCCTCCCAGATCTGAGAAGACAGCATGTGTTAGTTCGCACCGACAACACAGCTGTGGTTTCTTACATCCCTCTTTACAGGCTGGCGCACCAGATCCTTGTGTGGTCTCGGGGAAAGCTCCTCTCACTGAGAGTGGCTTATATCCCTGGGCGTCTCAATGTAGAAGCAAACATCCTGTCAAGGCAGGGGCCGAGGCCCAGGGAGTAGATGCTTTATAAAAGCTGGAGGCATTCCCAAAGCGTTTCGACACAGTGTCTCGTTCCCTTCAGGGAACCTGGGTTACATACGTAACCTGAGACGTTTTTAAAACAGTTTAAAATGTTTTTTAAAACTGTTTGGCATATAACTAATACACATACTTGAATCGTGAATAACCAATGTTTTAAGGACATTTACCTTAGATAACGTGTTGCTCGACGAGGATTTCTTAATTGTTGCGACTTTCAATCTTGAGAATGAATGAGAAGTAATTCTGCGAGGCTCTCGTGGAGTGAAGAAGAGGTGGAGTCTCAAACAGTCCCAAGCTATTTTCAACACTTTTCATTGGTTAATCATTTCTAAAATATACACAGCCATGTGGGGACTGACCGATAGTATCAATTTATGAAAAAAAAACAACAAAGCCCAAAAATGGAGTTACGAGGATTCCGCACGACAGCAACGATATATTAAACACTGGGAAAACATTGCTGAATTATTGTTGGTAAAATCACTTTAACCTTGAGGGGAAATTTAAATGACGTGTCACAGGTCAAATGTGCCATTTACAACAGCTTTAAATGTGTCTTTAAATTTTTTTTTATATATTAAATTATGTTTTAGATGTTTTTATTTTATTAATTTGTTTATTTCTTCACAATATTCGCTTTAACACTTTCTGCAGTTTTGGAATTTTAGTCATCTATCGCAAACCTTTTCAGATTCAGTGTAACAAATTGGCCAGATTCAGAATCTATTTAAATGAGTTAATCGTAACTGATGACCAGAACTGCACTGTATATGTAGATGATCGACAAGAGGATGGCTGCGAAAAGCTTTTCATAGAAACAACTTGTTTGCATGAAAGCATCATGGAATCTTACATTCCCCTGGTTTGTGCCTTATACTCTGAAAATAACTGCATTGTATCAAAAGATATGCTCTATACATAAAAATATTCTTTTTAATTTATTAATATTATTTTTTATTTTGTTTATTAACCATTATTTTGTTATGTTTATATACAGTAATAAACATATATACAGTTAATTGACTAATTGTATTCTATTGTTGTAGAAAACAGTCTAACAATTTATGTTTAATTCCATTAATTAGCATTTTTATCCTCAGAAATCATAAAAACGTACCAGTTAATAAAGGTGTCAGAATTGATATTGGTGATATTACCATTGGTAGATAGATCAGAAAGAAAAGAAGCAGTTGTCTCATGTCCCTGTCACTCATGTGTCTGTTTGCTTAGGTTTGTCATTCACTGTTCACTAGAACATCTCAGAATCAATCACATTTTACAGCACCATTCAGTTCGGTGTGACACGCTCTGTAACATATTGCTCCCAGAAGGACGTTCTCCTTTGACTTCAAAATGTAAATCCCAAGAGCCTCTTTTTTAATTTCTCATTCATGACATGTTTCTCTGATGACATATGCATCTACTTTTAGATTTAGACATATCGTCAAATGCATTCATCATTATGGTCCGAAATAAAAACCAAATGTCCCTGAGACTGCGATAAAATCTATTTTCATGACTCCAGCGGAGTGTTGTATTACATGTTTCTTTTTTCCTCTATCCTTGCCGGCTTTCTGCTCTCCCCTCTGTCTTTGGATGTAGTAATTGGATCATTTATACAAATACGGTTTGCTATTAAGCGGCTGGCAGATCAAAGGTAATTACCTGACAGCGCGGGCCCCAAATGCGTCGGGGCCCGGTCCATTCAGGCCCTGTGATCCCACACATTCCATGCTGAAAAGTCAAGTTTATTTGTGAAATGTGGTCAGTGCCTCTGTCAAATGCATTATTTAATCAGCTGGCTGTTTGATTCGTGATAATTGATTCTGTGTTTTCTTACTCGGTTTAGGCACAAGGCATTTGGACAATAAACAGTCTTTTAAAAAAGCTAATATTTTGTGAGTCGGGTATTTATTTAAAAAAGGCAACTCCTGCCAAGCGCTTGATTATTTGTATGATCAAAAAGCCATTTTGCCACATTGTTTCATTCACCAGTCTTTCATGATGGGCTGCATTTAAATAAATATGAAAAAAAGAGGCCTGAATGGAAAAATCACAAACAGATGGACCGGTCCAATGAAAATCACACTCTTTTAAAAGGTCCATGTGCTGGCCAGCACAATATGAATGTGATTTTTAATTGCTGGTGACTGGGGCTCACGGTTTCCTTTCTAGGTGATCTCAATTAAGTTGTTTCAGGAAACAGTGAAGGATTGTGGAAGGAAAAGAGTTTGACTGGTTGGTAGGCCCTGAACGTACGCTTAGTTGCCGAGCAAGAAAATGTCATTTTGTATATCTGATTACAGATTTCTGTGTTTTTTGTTTTTTCCATTAAAGTCCCCCACCACTACAAACAATCAGCGCAGAGATTGAAATCAGACCCAGGGCTTTGGAACAGTTCAGATACTGGTGTGTAAGTCCAACATAATCAGAGCAGTGCTGGAACGGAGGCTTTGGTTTCACAGAGCGTTTGGCATTTCCATGATGTTCAATGCCCACGGTCAGACTGAATCAGAAGAACTCCGGGGATGGCAGCCATACAAGCCTTGTGTACTGTTATTTCACTGATTTGATCAAAATTAGCTTGAGTTTTCACCCAAATGAGCTGTAGAGTCACTCAATGAAAGGGTAGCATTTGTTTCCACAAATCCTGCTTTTTTTATTAATCTTATTCTATTAAAAATAATATTTCATATGATTTATTGGTTTATTTACAGTATTTAAAACATTTCAGGTGTATACGTGTCAATATAGACATATATTTGTAAATATATGCCATGTTAAAAAACGTTGCCATGTAAAATGTAAACAGGATATCAGTAAACAGCAGGTTATTTTAAAAATGTTTAAAGTGAAAAATATCGTCTCACAACAGTGTAAATATTAAACAAAGCAAATAACAGTGTTTGGGATTTGTGTCCATGCCTTTTGTTTCCACTTATTTGCTGCAGAATAATAGGGAACTGTTATTTTAAATCAAGTGACATCATCTAGGTTTTGAGGGTCCAAGTTATTCCATTATCCATATAATTCAGCAAAACATGAAACAGACAGAAAAACAGCTGGGGTTTATCTATTATTCAAAAAATAAAATCGACACTTACAGTAAATGCTGATAATAGGAGGCCATTTGGGTTTAAAATGTTCCACCCTAGTCACATTTCCTCTGTCACAAGTTCAGCATATCCCAACATTTAATGTTTTAGTATAAAAATGTAGCTATGACACAATGAAACCTAAGTAGATCCTTTATCTGATATATTCTTAAAAAATCCCACAGAAAGTTTCTTTAAAAGTCACCATTCCTAAATGGAAAAGGCACATTTTGCATCGAATGCTTCGCTGTAATCAAAGTGACACAAGCACTCGATATGTATTAACAGTACAGTAGATAGGATCAGCTCGCACCATCAGTGTCTCCAGCTGTCCAGTCCTTCCTTAAGCTTAACTCAATCAAGCCCTGCGCCGTCAGGACCCATGAGAAATAAAGACTGAATAATAACAAACTCTCCAACAACACCCACTGGATGTTTCCACTGCCCATGTAAAACAAAGCATGTGCATGCTAATGGTGCCGTGTTCCCACTGGCACAACATTAATTCACTTTCATGGTTATTTACAGGTCAGGGATGACGTGTAAACGAGCGAGAGTGTGTCTTTAGTCATAGGTCCGAACTCCAGGCCTGGCTGCATAGTAAATAATGAGCTCCCATGGGTCATAGCTGTGCTGCCCTCCAGTCCGTGTCCCCAAACTGCAAGCTCCTCATTACTTCCCCAACAACCAATTCAACGACCTGCCCGCTCTCATTGTTAGGGTAAGCTGAGGCTTAGCAGCACTGAGGGTAAAGACTCATAACCCGGCACTAGGAGCTGGCAGTAGACACAGCGGTTTGTGCAGTTTTAAAATTTCATTGTGTTACAGGTAAAATATACAGTCTAACAGCATAATTGCCTAATTCCCCCTCAAGCCTGTTTCTAAATGGACTGACAGCTTTACTTGGACGAAAACAGCAAATTGATAACTGTGACATTTTCCCAAAACTATATTGCATGTATTGCGGTGAATGCAAATAAACTTTTGAGTGCTATCGTATAAACCTTTCATTTACTGAACTGTGTAACTCTCAACACTGGCATCTCTCAACACTCTCATGTCAACAGCTCCCATGTGTGTATCTTCATGTGCAACAGTGTGCATGTGAGCAAGACAGTTGAGGAGGCATTTGTTTTGCTGCCAAAGCGTTTCTGTTGGTTGTACGAAGAAAAATCTATGTCTCTGCAACACCTGAATGCAATTCCTCAGACTGCACATGATATAAGCAGAACTTTTTCATGCCAGTGGAAATGTGAGCTCTCACCAGCTGGCTTGGCCAGACCTTAGCCTCCAAATTCTATCCATCTGTTAGCTGATTCCCATGCTGCACTTCAAGGGTTCCTTCTGGGGAGTATGGGACACTATGGTGAGCAGGAGAGAGGCTGGCCTGCTCTGGTTTTGATCTGGATTGTAGAAAAATAAAAAGACTCACTTTGGCACAGCACAGCCACATCATTTCATGTATGAGACTCGTGCTGCCTTCAAGTCATGTCAAAACCAACACATTTATGAGATGAGCGCACCACAATGTTGTAATTACAAGTGGGAAACT
>JAZGTK010014417.1:0-13750 GCA_036877625.1 Ambastaia sidthimunki
GTCAGTACGTGCTACCTGGAAATCAAACCCACAACCTTTTGCACTGCTAACACAATGCTCAACCAACTGAGCTACAGGAACATTACATACAGAAAGGTGCACAAGGCAATGCAATAAAAAACTTAACTTTAGTTACAGTATTTAATAAAGGTCAAAATAAATGAGGAGAAGCTCTGTGGAAAAAAATATAATGTACCACAATCACAGACTTTACTATCCGGACAGGATTAGATTTCTCAGAGGACCTCGCTTAGGAAAAAATGGTAGGTAATTTGATACACGGTTTTACTGAAGCTGTGTGAAAAGAACAATTTGGATGGGATTATAATCACAAAGTATGTCTGTGAAGCACAAATTCTCTTCACCTCTTTTGGGAGAACCAGTCCCTTCTGAAAAGGTCTTGCAGCCGGGAGAAAAATCAACCCCTACCACCTCGGGTCCCATAATAATTTACATTTCTTTTACATCCCGTCTATCAGGCCATTTAGTGTCTTGACTGTGATACAAGAATTGTATTACCTTCATTTACTTTCTCGTTCGTATCTTTGCATAGTTTGCTTTAAAGTAATTGGCAGAGGCCTCATACCTGAGTACAGGTGTGTGTGTTGTGGTTGTGATGGATCATTTATTTGGTTTGTCGTTCAGATTACAGGGCCCGTGTTGAAAGATTCTGTTTGGACTGGCATGACCGCAGTATTGATGTATGTGTTGTGAAGCCGAATCAATAAACACACACACACTCACACACACACACACACACACACACACACACATCTCCTATTGCAGAAGTTTGAAATGTAAGAAACCTTCTGTACTGCTATATTAAGACCAGATGAAACCCTCTGTGTTTGTGTGTTCGGAGCATGACTTTCCCTTCAGATGATATTTCAATCATGACTTACATTTAAAATATTCTTATTTTATTGTGTTCTGTACATCAGGACATTAGAACTCAGTTGTTTAAAAATGCAAGACAATTTTTTATATAAATCAATATTTAGGTTACAGGCTAACTAGAACATAATCTCTAGGATATTTATACCAATGTTAAAGTTTGTTAAAAATCAAAAATGTGTCATAGGGACACACAAAGAAATTCTTTCCTGGATGCTTGCTTTAAAATAAACAAGGTCTGTAGTATGTTTGTGCACAGAGAAATTCACAAAAAAAACAGTGTCCTCTACAGAGGACATACTGTAAATGAGTTTGCTGTGTCTCAGGAGGATATACACGCCTGCATGCACTTTAGCAAGACTCTGTTTTCTGCTCTACTGTAGTGTATTTCATTTTATAGCCATTTACCCAGTTTACACACTTCCATTCACTAGTTAAATTGACCCTTGACCTTGGATGGACTTGCATTAACTCTGAGTTTCTTACTTTGTATTTGAGTTTTACTCTTGCTGCTATCTCACTTCATTGACTGCCCCATTAAAGAACTCCATCCTGCATTTATTTAGTGCTATGGTGGACCTTTTGAGTCAGCACTAAATCTAAAAGTTAGGCATTTACACTCGCAAATACACACACCCGCACACGGGGCATTACAGAGTTACTCCCTCTTGAACCTCAGCCCACTAGTAGTGGTGTGGCTGCAGTAAAAATCAAACCTTTTACTGCCACCTTCCTTCCTGAATGATGGACGGAAGTGCCTATGGGGCACTATCTCACATGATGTGTAATTCTGCTGTCTTTTTAGAGGGGTTCAACAGAGCCGTCTCTTTCTTTAATCAATGGACTCTCACACGCTGATGTTGGCTTGCGCTATTGATTTAAGTTGTGTAAAAAAGAAACCCTCTTCTTTGGTTCTTTGGTACTGTAGTATTCCTCTCTTTGGCTGCTGTTTTATGATTGTGTTTTCTTTTGATTAAAAGTCTCATTAAGTGTATATTTGCATCCAGAATAGATCTGCACCATTAGTGGATCGATCCATCAGTGTTTTTGGGGGATGTTGTGGGTCTGATCCATTTTATGGATTCACCCTGAAACCTCTACTGGCTTTGATTGTAACACCAAACTACTAGCCTGTGTGTGCTGTGTGGGCAAAACATAATGGAGATGTATGTGTTTACTGTAGCTATAGTTTAGAAGCCTTTGGGGATTGCCATTTTTGAATATTCATAAAATATTCATGTTGTTTAATTTTTATTCACACTAACGTTTTCCAATGTGGTAGTACAGTAATTATGATTAGTACAAAAATAATGAAGTCTTTAGATGAAAGAATTTAGATTTTAATGTTCAATTAAATGTGTGTGTGTGTGTGTGTGTGTGCACGAAACCAGTTGCTATTATATGCAGTGTTTCAGAACATCTTAAGCACTAACATTGCATACTGTACAGTGGGGGCTATTTGTTGTATCTGCTTCCTGTTCTGGCCGACTCTCCTTCCTGTTTTGCATTTACCTCACAGATGGCACCACATGGTGCCACCATTTGATGCGGTTGCTATGGTTACACAAGGTTAAGTGAAACCTGTGAAACCTCTGAACTCTCTGCAGTTCACCGCACTCAGTAGTGTGTGGACACACAAGGAGTTTCATGTTTATGGTCATAGCTTGTATGTGAAGCATTTTGCTCTCAATTGTGTGTAATGGCCTTGTGTACAAGCAGTTTTACCATATCTTCATTTACTACGTAAGACTGTAATTATGTACTTATTTTCCTTGTTAGCACATTATGGATCTTGGATCTTTGTCACTGTCACATTTTGTTTTTATTTATTTACTTGCTTTTTTTTTATTTAATGTTTTGTATGAAATGTGTTGTTAAGCTTTCTTTCAACAGTGCACATTAAGAAAAGCAAAATAGAAATAGAATTTAATTAAACTGCACACAACTCAGAGAGCCAGTCTTCACATGAACGACCCTTACAGCAGTGCTGCCCTCAAACGTAATAATGTTAGCATGACTCACAGCTGGAACTTTAGTCGATATCTCCACCGATGAAGCAATTCCCCTCTTTAAAAGGAAAGCTATCACTGTAAACACTTATGGCTTTTAGCACTTATGGCGTTTTGGCTTTTATCCAAAACGACTTACAGTAAATTCAAGGTATTCATTTTTATCAGTACTTGTATTCCCTAGGATCAAACCCACAACCTTTGCACTGCTAACGCAATGCTCTACCAGTTGAGCTACTGGAACACCAGTCATTGGTGTAGGCTTTTGCATTCATTTTCAAATCTATTTATATATTTCCCTCACGTATGTCTCTCTGGACCAAATCTCATTGATTCTTGTCTCGACTGTTGAAAATATTGCATCTGTCCTGATTGCAACCGCTTTCACGGGGTGCGAGACGCCTGCTTTAGCCCTTTTAAATGATCCATAATTTAGATAATTAGGAGAGTGATGGAGGAAAGAGCGATAGAGATCATGTATTTTAATTTTAGTTTAAGAAGTTTCAAGTTTGCATCTATTATGCAGAAAGTGGAGGTTATAAAACCGATAGTTTGAGTCTTAATTTCTGATTGGATAAGAAGTATTAATCATATAAGGCCACACAAATTTATATTAATGTGACAGCTTGATACATTACCTGGCAATTACAAACTGTATTATTTGGTATATTAATAATAAAATAAGCTGTTGTTGAGTTGTATTGCTGTTACTTCTGTTGGCTTTGTGTTGTAAGAGGACGCTTTCCATGGTAAAACTCTTGTGGTTTATTGCTTTATTTGATTGGGCAGCGTGTGTTTGTGTGGGTTCATGCACGTACATGCATGTTTGGAATGGACCACCTGGTGGATTGCTGTCAGATAATGGTCCCGTGTTTGAGAGATTCTGTTTAGAAGGGCATGATTGCAGCATTGATGGATGTTCCCTGAAACCTAATCAATACACACACACATTTTCTACATTCGTCCCCTTTTACTCCAGGAGTTTGTGATGTGTGAGCCAGCCTAATGCATACCTGGAAAAGTTCACCTTCATTGACCATCACACACACATTTATGTGATGTTGTACCAACCACAAGACACAGGAAACACAGCATTTAGTTGAATCTACGCTGTTAGTTATACAGAGGGTCTGCATGGACAGTACGAAGCTATTTTAATATCTATCTGATTTTTTTTTGTCAATCACCCATTCTCTCCTCGTCAGTTTTCTCTTAAGCTTGAGATAAATAAGGTGAGGAGCCATTGGATTTAACTGTCTGAATATTCACACCTTCCACAAGCACATTTTTTTTCTTACACTGGTGTGTGCCAAAGCTCAGTGTAGGCAAATATATCTGAAAATATTCAGTGAAAGTTCAGTTCCGCACCTTCCAATGCTGGTCTTCCATGAAGTGATGTGTGATTAGGAGCCCCTCTGTCTGTGATTGGTGGAAAGTTCTTATGTACTTTGTCTACCTCACATTCAGTACTAAAAGTACATTCAGTACATAATTTATAGTGGAAATGAAAATGGAAGTATGCTAACCTGCACACACATGCCTGTAATTTATGCTGGTCTAAACCATACTTGCATATGCAAATCAGTGATGTGAGACACACCCTGTATTATCTCTGGCATCAGAAAGACAGGATGGGGTACAGTGGCACCTTTACACCAGGATATGCTGCCTTCATGATGGGCTTTGAGTTAGAGCACGAAAGACACCCTTGGTAATTGTTCCATGCCATAAAAAAGATTTAAAGTCTGTGAGGAGCTAAGAAGACTTGAGTGCTATGAGTGTGTATACTACTCCAGTAGTTCGTTTACTGTTTGGATTTGTGTATATCATCGGAAAGGAAAACTCTCAAGCAGGTTGAGGCCCTGAAAATAACTGCAGGTGTTTCAGACTAAAAGGCTGTCTTTACATCTGGCAAATAACACACATTTTCGGTAATGGGATCACTGGATGGCACTCAGTTTCAGGTGTAAATGCACCCAAGATGCATTGCGATTGCATCACTTAAAACAACATTCAGAGGTGGTTAGAAACAGATTCTGACCATAGTCAACAAATTTAGCACCAATGCAGTTCTGTTTTCTGAAAAGACCTACATACTGTAAGTAACATGTTAGTGGCGACTGGATCTTTATACGGTAACATTAGCAATGCTTTTAAATGCAAGATTGATATGTTGTATGTTAATTTCAGGTGTAAAGGTGACTGAGGAGAGCATTTGTTGTTGTGGAACTTCTAAAGTGTTTAACCGTTAAATCTTAAAAATAAAATAATTGCAGGCTGCAACTTATTTGAAGTACACATGACACTTTTTCCCTTTAAAAAGGAGCCACACTGGAAATCAGTCTTGATCTGTTTTAATGTTTCTCCTCTGTGCGGCATTTTTCACACTTGCAGAAGCCATTTGTGATCCAGTGTGAGCCATGTTGGCTCAAACACTCCATCCACAGGGAGCCATAGTGGCTCTGGAAGCCTCCAATGGGAGCCATCTGGGCTGGCTATCTGAGACTCCGCCTGCCCTTTTCGTACCAGTGTGTTTTCCTTTTGCACAATTGTGTTTTGGGTGCGATGAAAGTATGTGTGTTTCAGTCATGACTGTCTGTGTGTTTTTGATCTGTTTACGTGCACTGAAGGTGCAGTGTTCAAAACTGCACAAGAATGAAGTGATGCTGGTTTGTGTCTGGCTGTGGTGAGATGTTCAGCCTTGATTAATGTGGGCAGCCCGTTTCTAAAACACACTGCCCTGGCTCGCCCAGATATCCTCCTACAGTCTGTCACAGGCCTAGTATCACTCCAGGACTCAGTATTTAGATTATGTGCGGCTTTACTGAAAAAAGAACAATTTTTCACATTTTCACACTAAAACACATATTTTTAGCCGATAACTGTTAGCCTGCTGTCCACCTTGCTCAGAAAAATTCTCCCTTATTGCTTTCTCGAAGAATACGTAGGGTGGTCTGATGCTGCTAGCTTGAGGTTGTAGGCGTGAATTTGTCAGGTAGCAAACAAATTGTTTTTCTGTTAGTTCAAAACCTGGCATTGCAAATTAGCAAAGAAAATAGTTGGCCACCACTAATGCTGCTCCAATAAAATAAACGCCTGCACCTCTTAACAAACCAAGCGTTACTGCAGTTGTGTATGTAAGTGGCATTTGGTGTTCTTTGGCAATTATAACCAAAACATCACACTAACCTAATCTTTCGGCATGACTGACTCCAATGTTAGCTTAACATGCTAAATTATTGTAAAGTATGTGGTAATATGCCGCATTGGATGAGTAGAAGCTGCAGCACGGGTCGTCAGTATAGGACTTTGAATATCCCCATGTGATACGTCTTACATTTGTTTGTGTGGAAAGCTTTCCATGGCTTAATCGCATTCTGTCTGACGCATTTCTCTTTGTTTATTGGTTTTGTTTTTGTGTATCTTGCGTATGAGTCATGATATCATGCCAGGAAAGAATACATACCACTGATATGATTTTAATCTACGGTTTCTGGGCCTTGCAGATTGAAATCATGTAACTTTAAATTGTGTTATTAGGGCTTACGCGAAATGTTTGTCATTTTCTACGAAACGCAGGATTGAGTGACCTTGTGTTTGGATAAGCAGGGCATTTTAAATCTATTTGCCAAGATAAAAACCATATGCTTTTCCCTCTAATTCTCTCTCTTTCCCCCCCTTGCATACAAATAACCTCAAATGGTAACGGGAAGTCTAATGCATTATGTGAAGCGCAGAGCGGTGTGGATGCATGAGATGGTGGGCGACAGGTGGACGAAGGCATTAAAGAGAGTTGTGGTCCCGCAGCATGTGCTGCCAAATCATGTCTAAAACTCCCTCATCTGACATTGAGACTGAGGAAGAAACAGCTCCCCTCCAAAGACTAGCTTACGTAACAGAGGATGCTAGGAGAGCGCTGACTGGTCTCTGATATGTATCTGGGGCTCTCTCATCTTCTTTTAGCTCAAAACAAAATCATTAAAACATTTAGTGGCTGAAAAAGGAAGAAAGAAAAACAGAAAGCCTGTACATAATCGGTTCTGAAACCTGTTCTGAAAGCATTATTGTTATTGCTTATTCTGGGCTTTACTACTAACATAAATGACAATTTAGGTCATTTTGGTCTGGCGACAAGAAAAATTCTGTTTGGGTCAGTACACAGCCACCCTAAGAACGTATTTAAAATGTGTTCAGAACTCTGTATTAACCGGATCGGAGCTGATTTGGCAACCAGCTATAACTAGCATTGTGTTGGCAGCATTTAGAGAGGTGAGCACCCCTGACATTTTCTGTGTAAAAAATATATTTTAACATCTACAGTCAAACAGAGGAATAATAACTAAAACCTTTTTACTAGACTTCAAGTAGCTGATATGTTTGAACTCAGAGCTTTGTGTTCCAGCAGTAAAGTACACAGGGTGTGTAGAACTGGCTGTGAGAGACCTAATAGATTTTGCCCTGTGGCTACTGCCAACCCAGATTACCGGAACGTTCCTAGCGT
Organism: Ambastaia sidthimunki; assembly: GCA_036877625.1. NCBI lineage: Eukaryota > Metazoa > Chordata > Actinopteri > Cypriniformes > Botiidae > Ambastaia > Ambastaia sidthimunki. Next base: position 7,405 of record JAZGTK010014417.1, read on the forward strand.
GAACTCGACCAAAGCCATTACCTTTCCAGATTGAGCATTAGTTCACCACTGAGCAAGACCTGGTGTGGGAGGGTAGTTGTTTGTCTCTTATAATGTGAGGTTGGTTGTCATTCTCGTGTTTAATCAAAGTGCCGATTATGCCCTCATTAAAAGGCTTTTATTCTTCCTGCATATGCAGCCTTTGCCTCCGAAGTAATTCCCAACAGATTTCCCAGGGGGCTTCGAGCCTGAGCAACTGCACTCTTAATCGTTTGACTTTTGGAGTGTCTTCACAACACCTGCCTGTTTGCCATAAACCCACTCAACACATGCTCATGTAATGTGGATGTTGTTTTGTTTGTGGAATGTATTATTTGGGCAGAGTAAGCTTTTCTTCTTTCTGAGAATCTGTATTCATTTATGCACTTATGCAGCAGGATGTCAGCAGTCTGCTTTAATTAGAATGGCTACTTTAAGGTGTACTCACACTAGGCACTCTGAACTGCTCCCGAGCACATTTGACCATCAAGGTCTGGTTCATTTGACCAGTGTGATCGCTTCAAACCTTGCCCGGGTGTGTTTCATTTAACCATGTTCTGGCCCCCTTGAAGAGGTGGGCTGGGGCGTGGTTCGATTGGGCTTGGGCATGGTTCACATGTAGTGTGAAAAACCATGCCAGAGCACGGAGCAGCTACTCATCATTACAACAACAAACACCTGTTACTACTTAAATTGTAAATTTGTCAATTAATTAATTTAATTCAAGTTTATTTAGGTTTGTAATGGGTCTGGTTCTCAGCTTGTTGATGAACAGGGTTTGTAGTTTTGCGAGTAAAGCTGCAAATTGCTCCATCAAGTTAGGACATATCCCACTAAAATACGGTACGGTACAAGACAACTGTGCCTAGTGCGAGTAGACCCTAAAACCTTGGTGTATTAAGAATGAGGGCTAGGCTAGTATATCAGATGTTCATGATGTATTTGTAATGATTTTGCCGGTGATATAAAAGTGACATCTTTCAGATGATTTGGATCATCAATGGGATGGTTTTACCACCTTTTTTTTAGTTGACCAAGATGTTTCCTGAAAACCATCCCATTTGTTTTTTGATCCTTCCTTCTGTTGCTACTCAAGATTATGAAAGAGATATTTTAATAGTATCTCTGATATTAATGTTACCAAGGAAGGTATTGGCAAGGCTGATTCTTTCACTACTTCAGTTAATCAAAATGAAAATTGAATATAAATTGAAACAGAATATTGTTGGAAGATGGCTTTGTTTGCTTTTTCACTGTCTCTCTCTCTCCCTCTCTCCCTCCCCCTCTCTCTCCCTCTCTTTGAAATATACTCTTTTTGTCCTTGCCTGCCTTCTTTGATCACTGGCCAATAAACAGCCTCAGTGCTTGGAGACAAATGTAATATATTAGTGGTGTGTGTTCCCTGGTGTCAGTGCTTTAATTGAGAATGTCAGGCTAAAGTTAGCGCCAGGCTGAATCTCAACCTCACGTTTAATTGTGCGAGAAAGACGTGCCCAGCAGTGATGTCACTGACAGGAACTATGCATGTTTGTGTGTGCATAAGATGGGTGAGGGTATGCTGAAAGTGATCTTTGTATTTAAGATGAAGGCATCTGTCAAAGTAATGGAATATCAGATTATCCAAGATACAGTGCATTAACTCACCTGTTTGTCTTCTCTCTCTTTTTCTCAGGTGGAAGTTGAGGTGGAGAGCATGGATAAGGCTGGAAATTTTATTGGCTGGCTTCACATTGAGGGTGTGAACCTGTCTGTTGCTCTTGTGGAGAACGCCCTGTCTAAGGTCCACTTTACTGCAGAGCGGAGCTCCTATTATAAAACCCTTGTTTCTGCAGAGGAAACCGCTAGACAGAGAAAAGAGAAGGTAAGTTTGATTTGTAAATAAACTGTATCATGCACAAACAGGAGTTGCCTACTTAGATACCATTTTAAGTCTTATTCCATTTATACAGCTGTCATATTGAGTGATGTAATTGCCCCCAGATGGCTAACAGCAAGGCATTTCACTGTGTTTTTGAGCAAAGCTCTGAATCACAATCACACAAAAGTTCAAATGCATATCGTATTGCCCACATCTGACCAGGAAAGTTATAAACAAGATTTATAACTTGCTATTCCAAATATCTTCAGCTCCAATACAGTAATAAAATATCTCTTTCTGTCCAGTATGCCTTGTTCTCCTGAAGCTGAAGCCAGAACCTGTCACACAGCGTGCATGTGAACAAAGAGAATACACAAATCTGTAGTCATGTTGCATTAGTTCAGGCTGAACAAATGGACAGTAGACCTCCAAAAACAGTGGGAGCTGCATAAAAGGCACAGGAATTAGTTTTTAGCTCAGGGGGTACCACAGGGCTCCATCTTTGGCAGTATCAGTTTTGTTCTTTACACTGAGCATTGATTGATGAAGCCCTCTTTGTCCCATCTTAATCTTTCTTCATTTTCATTATGACTGAAACACACTTTGGAAGGCAACAGCCCTGGTGGACAAATACAGTTCTGCCAGCTGTTTCTGTCTCTCATTTGGCAAGAAAGTGAGAATGGCCCTGTGCTGAAAGCAGTATGATGTAGTGCTCAAGGTGGCGAAGAACATGTTTCTGTTCTCTTTATCGAATCTATCATTTCTTTTGCTCTTCCTTTCTCACTGCCTCAATCTCTGGCCTCTACAGAATTTTACTTTTAGAAACAGTCCCAAAACATTGCCACATCTGTTTCAAAAGCAAGTTGTGCTCATAAGTTTTCATACCTCTTGCATAATCTGTAAGGTATTTAGTTTTAATTAAGGTGTTTTGAAAGAAAATTTCAAATTAAATAACAAAAGTTCTTGTTATAGATGTGAATAAATCACTCATTCGTTGTTCTGAGTAGCAAAGCTGTATCCTAACTTTATGTAGCACTTGCAGGAAAGTCCTCAAATGTGCAAAGCATGCTGGGTAACCAGAAACTTACAGTGGAAACTCTTTCTCAAGAACAGTGAGCATCTTTACTGACAAAAACAAAGCAGGACTCATATGCAACTATCACAAAAATCTAGGCGTCTGTGGAGGGAAGAAAACAATATTAAGAGCCAAGGGAAAGCAAATATTGAACAGGATAATTTGTGTGAATTGTTGTTTTGTTTTTTGGAATCCAAATCTCTTGTCAAATAGCTTCATTGGGGTTGTCTTAAGGAATAAAACAAAATTTTTATGATTCCATTTTTAAGTGAATTATAACATATTGCAGATTCTGCAAGCAGTATGTAAATTTGTGAGCAAAACTTTAGCTATCAACCTAAAAAGTGCATCCATAGATCTTCCCGCATGACTGAACATATGCCTGGCTTAAAAAGCCAATCTTCTATGTTTACACGCTCTTGGAGATTCACACAGGTACACACACACACCCCAACACTTTTCTGCCACAGTGTCACCTGTGTAAACAAAGTGTGGCATGTTTTGAAGTGACACTTTGAGGAAAGCTCAGTTTGACCCTTACTTCCTCTGTTGTCACTTTCACAGTGGGTCGTCTTGATTCAATGCAATGGGTTGCAGTAAATAAAAGACGACAAGTTTTGTTTGTCGTGCCTTATTTCTCTCATCTGGCCCTGTGGCTGTTTGGAGGGGTTTGTCAGTGTGAGCCCACCCTGATGTGAATCTGTTTGAAGAGGAAAAATGTGATCACAATCCAGGAGCCAGACAGTTGTATTATAGTCCCTCTTCTGAGACATTGTATGCTGTGTGTCGGGTATGTCCCAATCCATGCTTGAGTTTTCAGGCCGTGGTGGATAATGGAGATAATTAACCCTTCAGCAGATGCTAGAAAGGAAATCTGAGGGCAGCACTTCTTTACCTGAATAACCTTTGCATTCACCACAGCCAGGTGTTGATGGATTTTTGCAGTGGGAAGCAAAAATGTTACATTATTTTCCCTTTATTGCTCTCTTGGCTGTGAGTACTGTGAGGCAGTAGATGTTTGCTGTGTTAGTTGTTGGGTTCAGATAGCCTCAGTAATGAATTGTACTCATTGTGTCAGTTTTTATTAAAGGTTTTATTAAATCTTTGCTTTTTCTTACAATGTCCTTTGGCTTTATATTAATAGATATGGGTCCAATAGTCTAGAATATGCTTGAGGTTTTACATTTGTATCATAGCATCAACTTGGGTTAACTTTGGGATAAGGTGACTTTTTATAGACTATATTTGTTAGCTCTCTTGTCTGGATTAGTCTCAGTCACAGACTGCACACCCTGCACTCTGCACACAGAGTCCGCCATCGTCTCTTTACAGATATCTGATTGTGAGGCTTCAACTTTTCTACTGTTTCTGGGAGTCAGGGTACACGAGGTTTTATGAGTCAGGCAGGAGAGTCTGGTCAAGTCGATTTTATAGGCTGCCTGGCTGTTACAGTTTGTCTTTCTGAAGTAGTTGATCAAGGTTTGTGGCACTCAGTTCTTGAAAGATATCCAAGAGTTCTAGAACATTCCATAACAAGTAAACAAGATATCCTTGTGCCCCTCCTATATATTCTGCCTTATCGAAGTTATGTCTTTGCAAATTTACCTCTAAACATCACTTCTAAACACCACATAAATTAGAGAACTGTTGTTTCTTCAGTTGACATCTCAATCAAACAGCTCTTTGCTGTTTGCTGTACACTCGGTTTGATTGCAGTGTTTACTGTTATGTAAATAAAATATAAGCAAACTGTATATAAACAAATATAAACAAAAATATAAACAATATTTATAAAATTATTGTTTATAAAATATAAACGAACTGTAAAAATACAAATGTATTCTTTAAGTCTCCTTTCATTCTTTTGTCTAGATCCCTTACAAGGTTCCACATAAATAGGCCTTTTAGAGGTTGGGTATTTATCTCCCCAGGTGTGAGTAATATTCCTTACCACCTTAATATTCATGACCATTGACACTCAATCATATGTGGCCTGTCCACAACAAAAGTTCAGTCAGTAAATTGTTTTATGTGATTGAGTGGCCAGAATGTTTTATATCTTTCTGTGGGAAATTTTGTCTACAGATTCCAGTTTTGTGAGGAAATGTTTAGAATGTTTTCTGGGCTTATTTCAGTAACTTATAATTAAATTAAAAGAAATTAAGCTAAGAGTCTATGTATAGAGTCTATGCATTGTTTTACATGGATGAAGTATAAACTAAGTGTGCATTTAATGGCCCTGAATAAGCTACAGTGTAGACCAGACTTACAAGTAAAAAAACAGCCTGTCAACTTAAGACTAGGTTTGGATTGCACTTCTTCTTCTTCCCCCAGAAGTATTCTATTGTTAATGAGGAAAGACGTCTCAATAAACCTACTTCACACAAAACAAAGAGTCTTACATTGTCTTGTATTAAGGATTACAGGAGGAGCAGATTATTGATTTATTTCTGTTTTCTGAGTAGACGGGGCATTGAAAGGCGTGCAAACGGAAGCACTCATGCACAGAAATGCCCGTAGGTCCCACAAACCCCTGCACGCTTTCATCACACATTTTTATTTAAACACAGTTTCCCTGTAGATTGAGGGAATCCATTTAAAAGTGCCTTTCAACATCATGTGCAGTCAGTGCCGACGCTGCTCTAATATGTAAACAGTTGCTGCAAGGAAATGTTAGAACACTTCTGGTTGCTGGGCAACAGGGTTATGGCTGCTGATTAGAGAGTGGTTTGCGTCCCAGCGTGCACCGAGCCAACCCCTAGTCTCGCATCTCACAACAGAGGCTATTAAAAGAGCTTTCTTGTAATTACGACACGCTAATTATGAGAAGGCAAAATTAAAGAGAAGTTAGCTTTTTCGAGATGAGACCTAATAATCTGTCGTTTTCGTATACATGTTTGGTGTTTAGAGTTTGGCCGTGCCAGATTTTTTCAGGATTCTCGAAGACTGGGATGACCCAGCCACTGATTATGAATTCTCCCTTAGGTTATCATCAACATCATTGTTCAGAACATTACAGAGCTTGTCTTTTTTCCCCCTTTACACTTTCTTTGCTCCAACAGTCACTTGTTTTTCTGCTTGTTCTTGCCTTTTCTGGTATTATTGGGGCATAATTCCATCACCAGGGGGTTGATTTCAGCTCTAATAGCCTCCCCAGGCTCTCTTGTGCTTTACAATAATCGTGACAGGATTCTGCAGGGGTTGAGAAGGGCAGCCGTCTACTTGTGACATTTAAACTAGATAAATTTGTTCGTTGGGTGAATGCTGCTCACCGCCACGTGTCGTCCACATCTGTCTGGGCGGTCTCACAGAATCCACTTTCTTTACTCCGGCTAGAGAGAATTAATTGGGATGGCTCATCTGAGGAACATTTTGGTTGCTCCCTTTTTTGTTGG
>JAZGTK010014418.1:0-13750 GCA_036877625.1 Ambastaia sidthimunki
CACAGAGACGTGACACACTGTGGCATCATATAGAATCATCTGACTCTGGTTGTGCAACAGATATTTCTGGGTTTGGGTGATAGTGGACATTTGTGAGTTTCAACACTTTGTCTTGTTCATGTTGCTCCTTCTCTGAGTGGATTATCTTTGTACACAGACACTCATGCTCTGGATTAGATATCTACACATCCACAGTGTTACACAAGCAGCCACACACACACACACACACACACACACACACACACACACACACACGCACACACGCACACACGCACACACACGCAAACAGAAGACTGACTGGTTGCATTTTTATATAATTTTTATAATTAGTTAATCCAAGATTTGATTCTTATTAAAGAAATACATTTATTTAGAATTCCTTGGTCAAATTAGACAACTGGTCCTCAGCTGATGTTCAAATGGCAAAACTGATAGATTATCAGAGGATTAATGATGCTGATTATAATATGTAACCCGTCATAAAGGTGAGTGATCTGAGCTGGCTGCTACAGTGACGTCATCACTGTGTATGATCTGTCTGTGAGGTATCTGAGCTACACAACACACACATTTATTCATACACAACAGTGACACCTGGTGGTCCAAACAACAACTGAAATATTCATCTATTCCCGCAAGGTTTTCCTTATTAAGACCCTTTAAATAATTGTGTGGTGCATGAATGGGCACGTTACATGAGCAGTATCACTCCACCAGCCTGTAATAAACTCTGCTGGGTTTTACCTGAAAGCAGCTCAGTTGTGTGATTTCATTGCAGTTCTGAGGCTGTTCCTGGGTCAGAATCCTACAGACGCAAACGAGAAAGAGTGAAACATTACAAACTGAACAACACCTAGAATAAAACTTCATGAATGTTATCACAGTATATGCTACAAACCTTTAAAATATATGTGTGTGTGTGAGTTTGTGTGAGTGTGTGTGTGTGTGTCAGTGTGTGTGGTTGTGTGAGTGTGTGTCTGGTTGTGTGAGTGTGTGTGTGTGTGTGTGTGTGGTTGTGTGAGTGTGTGTGTGTGTGTGGTTGTGTGAGTGTGTGTGTGTGTGTGTGTGGTTGTGTGTGCAGCAGTTAACAGTGGCAGGATGTCAGTGCTGGAACATATAATGATCCATCAGTTGGGTGTAAAGAAACAGATGAATAAATGTGCGTTTCTGTGTCACCACATTAATAAACAGATGTTGATACAGTATCTGATAAAACCCACATTAAATCCACACATTTCTTATTCCCTTTGACTAAATCTAATGACTACATATGCGCATATAATCCACCACAACTAAACGTTGTCATTGTGCAGGAATGTATTACCTGTATCAAGACAAGAATCGATCTGTCCTTCATGTAGAAACAGAGTTTCACGTTCCTTCAGTGAAACTCCACCTTTCATTTCGCTCATGTTTAGTGTTTAAATACACAATGAATGATTTTGTGTTTCATACTCGAAAGACATCTGAACAAACTGTTAATATCTTCAACAAACACACGATGGCGCTTTAAATTCATGAAATATAAACTGTGTATTTGACAGTATGTTTAAAGATGGGCTGGTTAGTGGCCCGGAAGTTTTCTCTGATTGGTCAGATAAGACTGGTTAAACCAGCGCATAATAATCAGCGACGGTAAGTGGGGTTTAACTGTGTTGTTATGGCGACGCTTGTAAAGCTGCAGTGACGTATGTTTTCCTGCAGGGAGCGCCAAACACACACGAGACTCGTCACTGCATTCAGATTCTGTATGTAAATGTGATTGTGTCTAAACAATGAGTTTGTGAAACACAGAGATCTGAGATCATCATCAAGAAATTAAATGAAGAAACTGAAACAAATACAACAAAAATCCATAAAAAAGTGGCAAAATCTCCAAGATGCTTGAAGCAACTTTCCAGGACTAATACAAAAATCCAAGTTAATTTTAAAGCCACAGTCACTTTTATCAAATTGTGACTTTTCAGATAGAAATTATTGACAAATATGACAAAATCCCTCTGAAAATTATTTCCAAATGTATTTTAATATTGTCTTTAAAAGAAGTTCATTTCTGACACTGATGTGAACTTTGCTTTGTTTTTTTTTATACATTTCTAAGTTAAAAAGTTGGATTCATACAAACGTATAACAATATCAGTTTCATTGTTTTCATTGTGAGTTTTTAGTTTGTAGAATATGACTTTATATATATATATATATATATATATATATACTTTTTACTCATTTCTTATCAGTTTTGATTTTAATCTTGAACGTTGTGCACAGTAAGTATCTTTTCATGTGTTTACAGAATGTTTGATCTCTCACCCCGTACACAATAGGACTGATAAATCTGGGCATGATCTGGATTATCAGATAATTTATATATCTAATGTCTGCATTAAACATTGGAAACATGACAGGAAACAGTCGTTCCAGGAAGGGCCCCACAAATGTCAGCAGACACATCAGTAGCTGAATGCCGTGCAGGATGATGGTGTTCCGAGCTTTGCGAGCCTCTGACTTTACAGCCTTTGCAACAAACATGATCTTCAGATAAGTGAAGACGATGGTGAGCCACACGATGGACAGATACGTGATGTACACCACATTCCTCTTTTCTACTATGTATGGGTTATTAAACACATATTCTCTGTAGCAGACGGTGTTGCTGTGGAAGAACGTTACAGGCTGTGTGGCTAACAGCATAAAGATGTTCGGCAGAACCTCAATGGCACTCAGAACCCAGATGATCACGATGAGGACGTATGTTTTGCGTGCGGTGCAGATCTGAGTGTGGCGCAGAGGGTTACAGATGGCGATGTAGCGCTCTACGGCCATGCAGGCGAGGCTGAGTGGTGTGTTGAGTGTGGCAAATATGACAGTCATTAGTAACACACAGCAGAACGAGACGTTGATCGTAAACACGACGTAGCTCAACACGTGCAGCAGACCGGCGATGGTGAGCTGGATGATGTCGTTCAGCACCATGTGGATGAAGAGAATGTAATGAGGGTTTCCAGTGAAGATTTCATGCTTCCGGAAGGTGTGGACCATCGTGCTGTTGATGTAGTTGATGGAGATGCACAAACTCACCACAATCACATTTCTTGTCACTGCCACACCAAAGCTGTCTTTCAAAATCTTGTTTTGAGTAACGTTACTGTCCAGTGAAAGATTCATCGTTGTGTTCATTGGCTTGTTACTGGGGCTTTCTAAAAACGACAAGAGAGAAGACAGGAAGTTAAACATGTGACTGTCAGAATGTTTGATAATCAATGTGTCTTGAACAACATGCTTGAGTGACAAAAACAGTTTGTTTCTGGATTGTTCATCTAAAATTATTACAAAAAGTTTACTCAGCAAACATTCAACAACAAACAGCTGGTAGCATCAAACTGATGAAAGAGTCACATAAAGTCATTGGAAAGCGGTAACATTTTTAAATCAAGATTATAATTCACATTCTGCAGATAGTCAGTATACAGATCATACAGTATATCATCTACAAAAGTCTGAACTGCAATAACAATGAGTTTTCAGTTGAGAGAGTTCAGTAACAGTGAGTCCAGCACCTTGATCCAGATTCTGTACCCCTGACCTGACCTGACCCAGCATCAGTGCTGGCAGAGAGGTGCCATCTCTTTAAATGCTCACACACTCTGATTAGTGAGAGAGAATCGTGATGTCACAAATCACTGGGGCAAAAAACTTACAGTGAATGGCAAAATAAAATCTTACAGATGATGTTGATTAGTCTGACTTCAGTAAAATATAATGAGATTAAAAAGTAAAGAATATACACACACAAATATGTATTAATATCTTGTCAATTAGTGTGTGAACATCATACTATAAGAAATGTGGGTCCTATTAAAAACGATTTATCTGCAATCTTTCATTTGCTGTTTTTTTTACTATAATTGTCTTTGGATACAAGGGTTCAGTTTGAACATTAGAAGATCATACAGAACGGTGCAAAACACACATTAAATGATCTACCAAAAATAAAATGTTTTTCAGATGTTTATTTATATCTGTTGCTTTAGTGTGAAATATCAATATAGATTTCCTAAGATTCTTTCCATTAACTGTATAAATAAAAATATTTTTGTATACAAAAATCTCACTTAATTTAAAAGAATTAAACTAAAATGAGCACAGCCATTGTTCAAAGTCTGACTTTATTTCAGATTAACATTATTCATGTATTGACTCATACAGTGTCATCATCAGGTTTAATTGTTAATTGTTTAATTGAGTAATTTGGAGGTGCTATTTTCTCATGCAACAAATGTGTGTGTGTGTGTGTGTGTGTGTGTGTAAAACATAATTCTGCTTAAGATGTATTTGAATAATTTATATTACTGATGTTTGACTTGCTTTGATCAAAAACATGTAACTCAAGCAACAATGTATCTGTATTATCAGATCATCAGTTTAATCATGGCAACAGGATAAACAGGGTAATAAAGCTGTAAATGACAGCATTTCATCTTTATTGTGTTGTGATGTCAGAATTCAGCCTCTCTGGAAAACATGTTTGTGATTCAAAGAAAGATAATTAGTCACAACAGTTGAGATTGAAAGATCATTTGTGTTTCATCATCTGAGTGCTGTATTCTGAGTCAGTGTTCAGTATGTCTGAGCTAATTAACACGCTTCTGCTAATGCTAGTGGGAGTCTTTGACCTTTCACAATCTCCACTGAGCGTCTGGAGCGAGAGACAGGGACCATTAACACGTCTACTGAGAGATGATGAGAGACTTTCTTCTAGCTGTTCAAGGTCTGTTGATATCAGGAGAGATCTTGTTTTGAAATGTTGCTGTTGGTTATGCAACTGATGATTGATGAGTTTGTGTGTTTCAATAAAGTTTGACAGGCTAAAATTTAGCCTTTATCAGAAGTCACATGAAAGAAAACAGAGATGCTTTGAATGTTTAAAAAAGAGTGTTATTAGGAAATATCCAAAAGTACAAGAATTTACATAAGAGCCTTATAATGGGGCCTTTTTCTCCAAACGTTTATATAAAAATAAAAACAAAAACCTGAGGCCACAGAACACTGAGGTATCTGAACTGATTCTGTATGTGTAGTTACATTTTCATAAAAACTACACTCTGAAGGGGCAGTTTATAAACACAGCATCACCCTGTTTCAATTTTTCCTTTAGTGTTAAAACATCTGTTTTGCAGTCCAGATGAACAATCAACAAATATCAGACATGTTTTCTTATATTCAGACACACACTGACCACAAACAACATATTTGCTGTCTGTGGATCATTTCTGTTTCAGCATTTTCCTCTAATTTGTTATTGGACAATTTGTAGGACAGTATAATCTGAAACTAATTGTTATTTTGTTATAGAATATGTGTCCATAAAGGAAATGTTGTTGTATTTAACTGTAACAATAGAATTGATTGTGTCTTATAGATCCAAATGTTCACTGTGAACACATGAATCCGGTACCACAGCAAAGCAAAAAATCATGTAAATATGATTTAGATTAAAATATTTCAGTGGTACCAATATAACACTTATTTTTCCTTTTTAATGTATAAATGCTAATTTGTCATAAATACCTTTTTATAAACCATTCCATACAAATCATGTATAAAAATATGGAAGAATGTTAATCATGGGCACAGAAACATTGGCCTGCTGTCTCAGGGGTCCTACATCTGGAGATCTTTGGTTTCATTGTGGGAACAGGACGTCCTCCTCGCTGCTCTTGTGTGATGTTTCATTTTCTCGTCATCAGCTGGTTCTCCAGAACCTCCAATCGTTGGGTCAGAGCTGACAGTAGAGAAAGGTTAAGAAATAATCATCATTTTTAAGTTAATATCTCACAATTAAAGGCATCTCTAACTGTGGTAGCCAATTCAGTACATTTAACACATCTACAAATATAAACAAATTATTTTTGGCATCTCTGTCACTTATATACAACAGATCTTTAACCCTAAATGTTAAACTTCAGCTTGTAATTTGAACATGAGTGATACTTTAAGTTGAGCTGTTTGAGAAAACTTTCCTGCTATTTTTTATCAGACTTTCCCCTTTCAGATCTCTTAGAATAACAATGAGGAAAAAACTCAAACCATCTCCTTGTACCCTAGTCTCATATACAGAGAAGCCGGTTCTTTTAACATTAGGCCAGTAAGCAAGCCAACAACCCATAACAAACACCCAGCAATGCCCAAGCAACCACCTGGAACACCCTAGCAACCACATAGCAACTTGCTAAAAACACCCAGAACCTTGGCAGAGGTGCTAACTATTGGACCTGTAGAAGTTTTCCATTGGCAATATCTGCAGCTGAACTCTGATGAGAGACATGTCCAGTCACTCTCTGTTCAGAACAAAACATGTTTATCATCTCATCACATTCTAGTGAAATGGATGACAAGAAATCCAGTTCAGGAACATCTGTGAACAAACGGAGGATTGTTTCAGCTTCCATGAATGATTCTGACATGGGCAACAAAGAGCCATTAAAGGCTGTGCTCACAGAGGTTTATTTGAGGGGTCAGTCTGGAACAGATCGGAGCATCAGACACACACACTCTCTCTCTCTCTTCACACAGGGGCTTCTGTTAAACCTCTTTAGCTTCTGTGTATTAATGTGTATACATCTGGTTCCAACAGTGTCAGTGTACAATAAAAACACTGTGTTACATAAATACGTTGAGTAAACATTTGCTGTCAACCTTTTTGCATTATGTGCCACACACAGCTCTGTTAGTAAAGAATGGCTTCATTTTCACTCATTTGAAAGTAATATCTCACCAGCAAGAATGCTCATGTTATACCCCAATGTCTCAGTTATATTCTGTCCCATACAGTAAACAAGTCAATGAAATGGTTTCACCCATTTTTAATCCACCAACCAAAAGGTTGTAGGTCTAAATGCTTTAAAAGTAACAGCGCATCTCAGCACAGATATAATTGATGTGTGAGGCACAAACACAAAGTAGGTTCATACTTAGGGTTAATGAAGACAGCATAAAGGATATGTTTCTGGTTGAGCTGCTCCAGATTGGAGATGGTTGCCTGCTGGAACTCTACAAGACTTTCACAAGCACAAGGATCCTTCACCTCAATCTCCCCCTGACTCTCAGCTGAAGACAGACACAGAAAGCCACACGAGAAATATTTCAGTGAATATATTTAACCAGTTATGTTATTAAAAATACACTGTCCTTTTAAACAGCCTAAACGAGCTTCAGCTTTTGTTAATAGCTTGTACTGTTTAGCCGCCCTTTGACCTTTGATTTTCAGTCTCACCTGCGCAGACGTTAAGTTTGAGATTCTCGGCGATCTGACTGATGGCTGTGAAGTCGGCCGTGTAGAAGAAGTGTTTCTCCACTGGGTCAGATGCGATCACCCTCAGTTCATCCTCTACAGCTTTACCAACACCAACAGCGTACATGGTGATACCTGAACACAACACGCACATACTGAACTCTTCCAGTGGAAGTTCAAGAGAACATGCTCAAACTCTTTAGAACTGAATATTTATTTTGGTCAGTGAGGTCAGTGAAAAGGGTGCTGAAGAGGCACAGTTTCCTGTTTAAAGCATTTTTATGTTGATTGTGACTGTAAGTTTTATTTCTGGCAGTACCTGCTTCCTTCGCCTTCTTGGCCCACTCTGTGATGTCATCCTGCGAGCGCCCGTCAGTAAAGACCAGACCGACCCGTGGGATGTTCTTCTGGATGGGTCGAGCTCCCTCAGACTCAGAGAAGCTGTTCTCCACCATGTGTTTGAGAGCCAAACCCGTCATGGTTCCCTTCTCCATGTATTCCACATTCATCACGGCCTTCTTGATCTCGTCTTTAGTCTGGTACATGCTGAGGGGAAACTCCGTCCGCACGCGGCTGGAATACTGGACCAGACCCACGCGTGTGCCTTTAGGAGACACGTCGAGCTGATCCACTACCTGATTCACAAACTGCTTGACCAGCTCGAAATTTTGTGGCCGCACACTTTTAGATCCGTCGATGAGGAGGACCAGGTCGATGTTGGAAGATCGACAGGCTTGAAGATGAAAAGGGAATATCAGACATTTGGTTTTGTTGGCGTTATATTTAACACACTTCAGTAAGAACACGCAGCTGTGATGTGTGTGATGTGACTGCCGTACCTCCGCAGGTTTTGCCGTCGTCCTGCAGCAGATGACCTTCAGGACAGATGCAGTGATACGATCCTGGACTGCTCACACACTGGAACTCACAGCCATGTCCAACTGTGTTACACAAGTTATCAGCTGCAGAGGATGACAAAACAATGTTCATGAACTGCAGTGAACACACACACACACCAGAACGCAGCAGGTCAGTTTACACTGTATAGAGGAAATCTGGTGAATGGATGACTGGGTCCTTAAGTGTGTTTATGTAAACCAAATGATAAATGGCCCACTTGATATTTTCCAGAGTCTGGGAAGTGCATCAGGGGTGAAGACAGTGTGTTGTCACTTCTGTGCCAGTGTGTAAAAAGTTTTTTTATAAGACCAGGGTAATATTACAGATAATGCAGTTTGGGGCATAAACTGAAGTAATTGTGAGAATTCTTGAAAAGAATGTTTTCTATATTTCCTCCTGAACATTGTTTTAAAATCTGCTCTTGTTATAACTAATAAAATACTCACTGTGTTTAACCTCCAGCTGAAAAGCATTAAGTGGGGACATTACAAGAGCTCATAAAGCACTATAACATCTGTTTGATACAGTGTCTCATACATACACTGGCAGGTCTTTCCATCGTCCTGTAGCGTGAATCCTTCATCACACTGACAGTAGAAACCACTGAGAACAGCAACACACCGATGCTCACAGCTGTGATTGCCAAACGAGCAGTAATCCATCACTGACACACACAAACAAATCACTTCTGATGACCTTTACAATCACAGGCCACTAACAGCACACAGTAAAGATTCTGTGCATGTAAAATGATGAAAAAATTTATAAATCAAACAACCACAAATGCATTCATGACCAGCAGCGCCTGTTGAAATGAAGCGCAACCCTAAACAGCACGGGTGTGTTCCCACAGGTGAGCCAGTGAGAACCATTTAGGAAAGAATGAACACAAGTTTGAAAGCGAGCACACGTGATTAGGATTGTGTTTACATGTACAGAATCGCCCTCACTAACTTGTGCAGGTCTTCAGGTCATTGTTGAGTGTGTATCCTTCATTACAGCCACAGTTAAATCCATTCAACACACTCACACACTGATGCTCACATGAGCAGTAATCAGTCACTGGAACAGAAGCAGGAACACAAATGATGCACATCAAAGCAGAACTCAGACGACTGAAGCTGATCACACATCTTCTCTTGAGTTAATAACAAGGAATTGTTTGGCTGTGCTGTAACTATTTTTGTTTGTTTAAAAGATTTGTTCCAGAGTCACATGACTGTGAATCACTCTGTTTTTGCTCTTTTTCTGGCTGGCTGGTTGAGTGTTTATCGTGGGTTAACAGATAAACCATCTGGTCACAGCAGGAAGCAGACGGATGGGTTGTACTGATCTGTACATACATGAGCTGAAAGAACAGTGCATTACAGACTGTGTGACATTAAAGATATTAGTTAAGCTGTGCTGAGCTTGTGATGACAGGTGTGTGCTCTCTGAATGAACTTGTGGCACATGTAAGTCCTCCACATGTGATTGTGTGTGTGCACGTGACCCTCACTAACTTGTGCACGTCGTTTCATCTTCGTTAAGTGTGTATCCATCACGACAGCGACAGTAGAAGCTTTGAAGAACGCTCACACACTCGTGTTCACAACTGTCATTGCCGAACGAACAGTAGTCGATCACTGAAACACACAGACAACAACAGTCACTCATGACACACATTTACTGTGTCACGTCTTACTGCTACCTGCTTCTCATCAAAGACTTTGTTTTAATAGTGTGTTCAAAATGGAATACTAACACACTGACTCCAGCATAAAACAAAGTACACTTCAAAATGAGTGTGAAACAGTATGCAGTGTATCATAACTTGTATTCTGCATTGCCTCCATATTTGATGTTTACAGAGTTTAAAAAAGACTTGTTTAAAAAAATAGATGCATTTTATTTCCAATATTATGTAAAAAATCTGGTTATTTCCATGCAAACAATTTCCGTACTGTGCACAATTCACATCCTACATTTTAAACAGGAGTAGTTTTATAAACTGTCATTCTGAACACACCCTGTACTTAGGCAGAAAGACATCTTTTGTTTGTGTCATGTCTGGATTTGTTTTATATGTACACATGTGTCACAACAGTTATTTCAGTCTGGTGTTTTTGTGAGTGAAACAACTGCAGGCTGCTGGCCCTCACTAACTTGTGCAGGTCTTCAGGTCATTGTTGAGTGTGTATCCTTCATTACAGCCGCATTTAAATCCATTCAACACACTCACACACTGATGCTCACAGCTGTCATTCCCAAATGAGCAGTAATCAATCACTGGAACAGAAGCAGGGAAGCAATACATTTGTATTTGATTATGAACGTGCAAAATAGTGAATAGTAGCCCAACAGAGTCTGTGCAGCATCGTGTGTTACTGCTCAGATACGCAAGCAATAGTGAATGTGTGTATCACTAACTTGTGCAGGTTTTCTTGTCTTCGTTGAGTGTGTATCCTGTGTTGCAGCCGCATGTGAAGGATCCAGGTGAAGTGATGCAGATCTGCTCACAGTCGTGTTTCTGTTGTGCACACAAATCAATGGCTGCAGCACACACACACACACAGACACACACACATGCGCACGCACACACAGACACACAGCTGTTGAGTGGAATGTTAATTATGTCATACGTGTGTAACGTGTCAGTTGTGAGGATACACACGCTTGCAGGTCTTGCTGTCCTCGTTCAGTGTGTATCCGGGCAGACACAGACAGTGATACGAGCCTGGAGAACTTTCACAGACGTGTTCACAGCCGTGATCCGACTCCACACACAAATCCATCCCTGCAAACACAAACATCTCAACACTGTGAACACAAGATGAGTGACAGTGACATCAGCTGTGTCTACAGCTCAACAGCCTTTGTGTGTAAACACGACGTTTGTAACCAGTTTTATTTCTGTATCTGTGTTGAAACAGAATGTGAACCGCAGGATAGGAACTTTATACAGGACAAATTAAACTGGACCATAAAAAGCAGAACCAGACATAAAACAATGTCTAAATAACTGTTTGACTGCTGGTTAATATTATAACTTTTGACTTACATTTATACCACACAATGCATGAATACTGGAAAATATTTGTTTGATTTTTTTGATCTAATGCAACAACATTCATACATTCTAAGTGTGCAAATACTTATACTAAAACACTAAAACATTTATCCTTTCTCATGTTACTACTCCAGTTTTTATTACTGTAATGGGAATGTGGAATCTGAGGCTTTTGACAATTAAGGGAAAGATTCAGAAGCAGTTCAAAAGATCAACCCAAATGTCTAGACTTTCTCACAGAGGTTCTGAAGCTGATATTATCTGGAGAAACACTTTACCACAAAGCTTGTCTTGGAACTGCAGCCCAAACTGATGAATCAGGTCAAAACTCTCTACGAGGAACACATGATCCTCAAACGGGGGCGAGGCCATAGCTCGCAATGATGTCATATCCGCCCGCGCCACACCCACGGCGTAGATCTCAATCCCAGACTCTCTTGCGGCGGCCGCCACCTCAGCCACACGGTCCTGAGGGCGACCATCCGTCACGATCACGGCAACATGGGGAACGTTGGGACGGGCTCCTTCCTCAGCAGAGAATGCAACATTCATGGCGTAACGGATGGCCAGTCCGGTCATGGTGCCCTGAGCCAATGGAACGATCTCATTGATGGCTTTCATCATCTGCTCTGGCTTGCTGAAGGATTTGAGGGAAAACACGTTCTGAACTTGGCTGGAATATTGGACCACACCAACTCTTGTAGCTTCCAGGCCGATGTCCAGATCATCAATGATGTTTATCATAAACTTGCGCATCGTCTCAAACTCGTGAGGACGGACACTGCGAGAGCCGTCAATGATGAACACCAGGTCAACCGGGCCGGATTTACACCTGGGTTCAGCTACAAAATGAGAAAACAGAATAAAAAACACATCATTACTGATTTCTCATTAAAACAAGTACAGTGTTTTCCAATGTATCACAGTACATCAAACAGTTCTGATACTGTGTTGAGTAGCTACTTTACACTCCTAAAAATAAAGGTGCTCAAAAGGTTCTTCACAGCGATGCTATAGAAACATTTTTGGTTCCTCACATCATTTAGTCAAAACTTAAACTTTTTTTTTTTACCTTTTTTATAGTTTAAAGAATCTTTTCCCACTACAAAGAACCTTTTGTAAAAAAGAAAGGATCTGCAAATGTTAAAGGTTCTTTATGAAACCATATAGCTAAAAATCGTTCTTCTATGGCATCATAGAACACGTTTATTTTAGGAGCGTCTGTTCAAAGATCCTTCAACAGAAGCAGTTGTGAGTCACTGATCTAGCAGATTGAAAAGAAAAAGGTTTTTGGTTTGCTAATAATGATACTGTTGTCTTTCCACTAAGTGTTTGAAGAATGTAATCGACAGACTCTGAGGTAGTGTCTACTGCTGCTCACGTCAAAACTGATCTATTAATGTTACGATTGCGGTTTGACCAACCTGATTTCGGCCTCGCTTCCGTTGTAGCCATTATGGCTATCAGCACACCAACATACACCAACACTCGTGTCATGTTTCGTCGACAAAGACTCAAACTGACCACAAACGATCCCACCGGCTGTGTGAGGAGAACAGAGAGGATGAAAAATGCCAGATCAAGAGACTTCTGTGCTTGAAAGGCAACGGTACATTCCAGTCAGAGTGTGCCATAAAACAGCATCAGCAAACAGATGTTTCACAGCAATCATTATAAACAGAGTTAACAGACCTCTCGTCCAATCACATCCCAGCAGGCTTTAGTTCAAACACTGCTGGAAAATAACAACCTCTGGGATGCTGGTTTTGTAAACGACGAGCTGTCAGTCACTTTGACTTTTACAAAGAGGTTTGTGTCTCAAAGGGGCTGATAAAGATCATTATCAGAGCTGCTGGGAGAGCCACAGAACAGTGAGGCGTGTGTCACGGCCTGGCACACATTCTGCTGTGTGCTGAGGTCAGTGGATAAACACAGACAGGTTTTGTGCTGCTTTTCTGTTAAACTAAGAGCAGTCGTCAGACTTTCTGTCTTCCATGAAGCACAAAAGAATGGAAAGTTTACAACAAGATTAACAAATACCAGTCAGGAACAACTTTTATAATATTTTTATGGTGCTTTTATAATTATTACAATAATAAAATAAATCATATGGGCTTGGAACAGCATGAGAGCAAGTAAATGATGACTTTTCATTTTTTGTGAACTGTTCTTTTAAAACACAGAGAAAGTATGAATGTGAATGTGCATTCAAGCATTTGAAAGAGAAACACAAAATAATCTGTATCCCTATGTACCCTGCAGAGTAAACGAGAGAATATAACGTTTCCTCCATGACTTCTAGTGGTCTGTGGTTTCTCTAAGGCCTGATAGAGGCTCTGCACATAACTGCTGGTTTCAGTGGCATCCAGACTGCAGGGCCCTGTGTCACGCTGATACAATGAGCTCCTCTGTGCTGCGTGTACATCAGGCTGTGAGCATGAACAGAGACACAGTGACCTTTAACTCAGCTTGAGTATTTCTGCACTGTACGGTTAGACACACACACGCAC
>JAZGTK010014419.1:0-13748 GCA_036877625.1 Ambastaia sidthimunki
ATATACCAAAACATTCTCTACCTCTGACCCTCTGACGTTGAGCACTGCCCCATCACACACTCTAAATCCTCAGACTCAGATTGCAGTGAATGGACAGCTGAGATAGTTGAGGGCATACTACTCTCTGGCATATTGTTTATGTATCAGTATGTCTGATGGGGATTACAGGTTAAAGGCAGAGTCTGCTTGAAAGACTGTCTCCACATCTCAACCCCAGAGTCTAGTACTCTAAATATCTCACAGTTGGGGCTTTTAAACACAGCAGGGCACACTCCTGTATCTCTTCCTGTCATTATGAGTCTTGTGGTGGTGAAAAGCCTTTTAACCTGTGCCATGTCTCTGTCAGGCTGAAGCTATTTGAGAAGGGTTTTTCCTTTTGCCTGTTGAAAACATCAATTCTTTGCAGTATGGGCTGCAAGAATGTTGTTTGAGTTTATCTGTAGTTCATATATAGTGGAGAGGGGGTGAGATGTGACCTTTTTAAGATGTGTCCTCTAGGGGAGGACAAATAAGAGGCAAAACTAATACCCTTAATTATGATGAAAATATTTCTTACATTAAATTAAACACCCAAGCCATGTCTGAGGACCAGAATATGATGGAGACACGGAGGTAGACCAATAAGCAGCCTACCTCACAACACCCTAGCAAGCACCTAAAAATGCCTAGGTGATTACCCAGAGCACTCTAGCAACCAAATAGTGTGCTGAAGACAACTCAGAAAGTCCTAGAATTGTGGCAAAGACTTTAGCACAGGGAACACCACCTACATGTTCTTAAATAAATTAAAAACAATTGGCCTGTGTGGCTAGCTGAAATAATCTTCCTGGGCAGAGTTTTGTGTGACTGTGTGGGCAAATTATTTTTTTTTATCCACGCGTTTGGTGAGTGTGCATATCTTTCTCTGTTACAAAGAAGTATTACAAAGGAAGTTTTTGCCATCTCTCTGTTGTCTTCCCTGAGGAAAGCTGAGCGCATCTAATGCTGCTGAGATCAGAGGCGATTGGACATGGTGTAATTTTAGAATGAGGGTTTCTGGGTGTCTTTGCACATAGATGTACGTTTGTGCACGAGAGAGAAAGAATCGCTAGCGTGTGACCTTCTTATGAAACCGGATCAAATGAAGTGTGAATGGCAAAGTGTGATTTAGGGAGCTCTTGGTTTTCTGCATGGAAATTCGCACACACATTGTGAAGATGCTACAGCATTGTCTAAGTTTTCTCCCATTTTGCGCTTTAATGATCGCATGCCTCGTTTAAAAGATCTCCTTGTAGTTCTTCATGTTAAAAGGGAAATATTAAAGGAGAGGTGACCAATCGGCCTGTAGATGTGAATGAGGATCGACAGCTGCTCTGACAGCTCGACTGGCACGGGGAGGCTCTCTTAAGAGGGATGGCTAATAGTCTCTCATTATGAAGGCTCGTTTGAATTATAAATGGAGCCAGCGAAGCCTGCCTGCCCTTAACTATGCAAGTATCGATCCCCACTGCGGTGCCAAGCGCCAGCGCAATTAAGATACTGACAAATTAATGCGCTGTGGAGCCTGTGTCAAATATTCCATTTTCCATCTAGATATGCTTTATCCTTGTTCAATTTTGGATGGAGTAAATTACCTCAGGCCTCTTTAAAGCTGTTACCAATTCTTTCAAAAAGAGGTCCAGTGTGATTAGTAGAGCCTATTAGAACTATCTGCACTGTGGCTACAACCCATATATACTGTATAAAGCACATTTACATGGATATAAAGGCTTTTAAACAATCCCAGAAACAGAAATACAGTGCTTACACCTTTGAATAAACACACATAGTTCAAGAGCATTGCTTTAAAAGTAGGCCCACATTTGGGGCAGGACTTCCTGATTGTCTGAAAAATGGAAAACAAGGCGAGTGCTTGGAAACCTAAAAGAGTTATTATTTTAGCATTTTGCTGTTATATTCCGCACTGCTGCTGTAATAAATTGAAATGTTTAGAACTTGAAATGACAGTATTTTAAATTCTGTGGAAATTCACTGAGTTTTTCACAGAATTACGTGACTGCTGATTTGTTGCAGGGCAGGCCCGCTCATGAGTCCAGCTGCTGAGCATTATATTATGTATGGCTCCCCCGCTGCGCGTGCCTCTCTTATCCCAACTCTGAATGCTAAGAGCTGAGCCATCTCACCACTCCAAACAACATCAGAGAATTCTGTTTCTCATTATCTTTGTATTCCTCTCATCTCTCTGTTCTTCACACATTTTTTCTTTATCTGGAGGCTGAATTACATTGCAACAAATTAAAATTATAACTCATTTTAAAATCCTAGGCATCACACACTTACTACGGAAATTTTCACTAGAGAAAACCTGGGCATCACACACTTTCCGACTTTGTCTAAATGTGCAAATTGGGGAAAAGCATGGATTGAAGTTGTGTAAATCAAGCTTAACTAAAGCTCCTTAAGCTCATCTTATTCTAAAGTTCTGTGTTCTATTTATCACCTTTCTTGTGGAGCTAAATAGAGTGTATTTTTGTATAATCTTTATGTATCTCATGTTATGTCACCCTGGTAACTTCACATCACAGACATTACACAAACAATCACAGGAGCATTTCTGGATTTATCATCACTTGTAAAGCCATAAGGGACTGTAAAAAATGTTTCTTTGTATATACGGAAAAGTGACAGCCCAGAAACCAACACCAAAAAGCCTGGAGTAATGGGGAATGAGGGTAAGGAACATCTGGTACCTGTCCACAGAGAGACACTTCCTGTGGAGCTTTCACTTTTTATAAAGTCACAACTAAAGGTACAAACATTTATTCAGATTTTTTTTTGACAGTTTTTACCTGCCTGTAAAACTATTCCCACAGTCCCTTTTGTTAAAAACGGATTAAATGCAACAGCGGTGCTCTTCAAAAGTTTTACACAAACACACACACTCAGACAGAACTCAGAACTCTCTGCAAGTAATTGAGTAACAAGATCAAAGCTATGGATTCCCTACTTTCATATTATGTAGCGTAGTCTTGAGAGATAAACTAAGAGTGCTACCGTGAGTTTGTGGACTTCTTATCTTTTTATCTATACTGTAGGTCCTTAAAGATGACAGGAAACGCATCATCAGTGAGGATGTAGAAAAGAATGGTTACTTCCTTTTAATGTTCCGTATATGATTTGTGAAAGACTGAGTCATTATACAGTTAGCCAATAAAAAGCTTTATGAACTTTTAGGTTGAGAACACAGTGGTGACCCCTTGAGCAACCAAGTCAACACAAGTTTGTGGTGGCTATGCCAGACACGTTTGATTCCTGCCTGCCAGTGTCCCATTCTCTTTCCTCATTCTTTCTTTTTTAATCATTTATTCTCCCAATCCTTTTAAGGCAGTTTAGATCAGTTTTTTCACTGGCCATCTTCATAACAACCCTGGGTACCTTTTAACAGGCATACAGTTCTAATCTATTTGTGTAGTGAAACACTGAAATCTCCAAAGCTGTTTGCCAACATTATATTAAATTATGTATTTCAAATCAGCAATATAATCTGGCAACAATGACATCATCATTAATTTTCAACTCAAGTGCACATTAGGAAACAGCTTTTTTGTGTGTTTTTTAGATTAGAAAAGTGATATAGTGTTAAAAGTGTTATAGTGGACTCCAGTTAAGACTGCAGATTTCAGCCACATGCACCTGGAAACTCATGATTATGATCCACTGCATACTGAAGCCCATTTCCTGTCTAATGTGCACTTCCCCTTAGTTTCCTGACCTTCACCCCCCACCGCACACATTATGCATTAACTATTCTTTTGCTTCTCTGCCTCTATCTTTCTGACTCTGGCCCTTGTTATTTCTCCCATATTCCTTCACCATCTCTGACTCATCATCCTTTCTGTAGCTGTAGTCTTTCTGTTCATGTCATTTTAGATTGCATGTGCAAATGAGATGTATGTGGAGGTTTGTTTGTGATCCTTTGCCCATATATGTTGTTGCCTAAATGGGGTGATTTTTGTCTGTGATCTCAGGCTTAATGGTGATTACAGAGAATCTGATGCAAGTTAAATGTTAAACAGCATTTTTTTTATCTAAAGATGCTTTCATGGTGGTTGATTTAGTTGTCCAACCAACTAGTCAAGTAGAAAAGTTGATTTTGCTAGACTTTATTCTTTTATGCATGTTTTGATAATTGTAGTGTTTATGATGTAATCCACATGCTTTAGCATTTAAACAGAGCACATAAGCGCCATGTATACATTTCAAGTATTCACAGTATTTAAATACCAGTGAGCATTTGAGGTTTTGAAAATATGCTTTTAAAAATTGCTTCTCTCTATTTTATGTAATTTCTCTGTCATTTCAATTAACCTCAGTAACATTTATGTTGAATGACCCTCGATCCATCTCTTACAGATATCAAAGACGCTGCTTTTGCTCATTAGTTGCGTGTGTTGTGAATGCAAGACATGAATGTCTCGTATACATGTGTACTTTGCCCCTCACAACACGTTTACATAAAAGCCGCCTGTTTCCTGGGCTAGATACAAAAGCCTGTGATTGAGGCCTTATTTACACTGATTCCTCTCACCAAAACCCAATTATCGTGCTCTCCTTGAGTACATATTCTTTGACCTTTATCAGAGAGAGAAAATGAGAGTGAAACTAGCAGTATTCTTTCTCATATCCCTATATTCAGTTTTTGAGAATGCAATTAGATGAGCTAATTATCTTAGCAAGCTTTACAATGACTGCGGCTCTTATGGTCTCTAATTAGATTTGGAGTGGTGAGAAACCCCCATAGAGTTCTCGCATACACTCTATGCAGCTGAGAAAGCTGAGAAAGTCTCAGTTCTTCTGACCCAGACATGTGCAAAGGGCCTCTGTTGAGGCGTATCAGAACATTCCTTTCTTGTTTTGTGGTATTTGGTTTTATTCAGACATCAGACCTTTATTGTTGTGTCTGTCCATATTTCATTCGCTCTGTTGTCCTCTCTCTCATCTGCATCAGTGTACACAAGCTCAGTGTACTGGTGGGTTACTGTGTCATCTGCCTTGGATCAAAGATGGAGTCAGCCCCAACAAACTCAACAAACATGGTAGCTGAAAACAAGCCTAACTTGAAAGTTCTGTCCCTGCAAACATGAGCTCAAAGTTTTGACTCTTCTTTTGTTGTATGTCCTCCAGTGTTCGGATCGTGTCAAAGCTCTTGGGGCATAAACACCTATGAGTATATTATAAATGCAGCCCCCCAGTTCTTACTGTGATGTCTTCTTGTCTCTCATATCACTTACGTTTTTCTCTGTTGCTCTGACTTCTGCTCTTCGGCTGATTGTCTGTCTCTTTTAGAACTCACCGCTGGGGTGACTGATGCACTGGAGTGTCCTGATTCAAACACAAACTGATGTTTGGTCAATTTCATTAGCACTATGAGACGGTAACCTCAATGGAAGTGACTGTTTGCTTATGTTAATTCCAAGAATGAAACTTTAGCACTTTTGCTTTTAGACAGTTCACACAGAAACCCATCTTAGAAAAGTTACATCTTAAAATTCCTCTTCTTTAAATTTGTGGTGCTATACCCACACACACGCAGACAGGCATTTCTGCCCATTGTCACATGTCTTGCACTGTTTGAGTTGCATACATACATGTATATATCATTTTACATATTATTTTCGACATTATATTGGCCGTTTGCCTCCGGACACTGTTCTCTGGTTATCTGCATTGACTGCATTGAAAGCCTTATCTACATAGACAAAGAGACAGTAGACAGCACAAGCAGTAAGACTGGAGAGGGCAACTGACCTTACATTCTCTTACAATCAACCTAGAGCTTTATTTCTGCACTAAGCCAATAGAAATGACATTTACCCTCTTTACAGTCTAAATAGAGTGGAATATATTTATATCTCTGGGAGACAGAGTGATTCAAGCTTGACTAGAGACTAAAATGTAAAGTGAGTTATTTTGCAGTCTTCATAGGTCTGTGGAGAATCATTAGATATTCTTTAAATGGTTCGCGATTGAGTGAATAAGCAGCAAATGTCAGCACAAGTGGGTGTGAGGTTTTTTCTTTACCGTGGTGCTTGAGCTGGTATGTATCAATCTTGTCTGTCTCTGCAGAGGGTGGGCTGTCAAACTGATCTTCACGGAACCCCAACAGAACATTCCCTTAATGTCCGAGTTTAAGACAGGAATTTCAGTTCTCTCTGGAGGACAGAACTGAATGTTTAGCTCTTTTAAGATGTGTTTGCATCGTTGAGAAGAAGAAGAAAAAACGGGGGCTGGTTTTGAGAGCAGATCTCATTTGAGTCTGGCATACTGATGTCTTCCCCTGGGCAGGGTGGATTTAATGACAGCATGGAAGCACTTCCAAATGCTCCCAGCACTCTGTACTAGGAGCAGGCTTCCGGAAAACCCTGTGTGATTGCACATAGATCACTGGATAGTGAATAATGACTCCAGCGGTTTGGGCTTTTTTCAATGCTTGTTATGAATTGAGAGCTCTTGAGTTGTTTCATGTCATTCTCTGTTGCCTCTCAAGATCAATTCTCTATAGTTTTGATTTCATGATGCTTTGTGATCTTGATTAGGATCAACGTGTGTGTGTTCTGTAATGATGGTTTGTGATTTTGATCAGTATCTATCTTGCCTTAATCTGTTGCGAACTAACAGCTTAAGGCAAGAACTAAATTGGTACCATACCTTCTGTCTTTCTTGCCTTCCTTTGCACAATCCTGCCATGTTTTTTTATGTCTGTCGAGTGTTTAAATAGTTTAAACTGTGTACAAATAGCCAGATCACATTGCAGTGCTTGAGTGTCCAGAGAGTTTAAAGTGTGTTTAAACCAGTCTGTTTTGTAAAATAATTAAATTTAATTAGTTTGGTGGTAATTGCTCTGGCTGACCCAGAGAATCAGTGTAATGGGGGTTAGTAGATGTTAGTGAGACTGGACTGAAGAAGTCACACTAGACTTTGTACTTCCATGACCTTCCATTAATAGACATGGAAAAGCAGGAGATCCAGAACACAGGCACATTGAAGATGTTTGCTGCAGAACTCTGACCTGCAAATGTATAAAAAACTTTTGAGCATTAGATGATATAAACATAACGTATATATGTATCATATTGTATGTCAATTTATAATCAGTTATTTAAAAAAACAAAACTTATAAAGTGTGACATTCTAGCATATCTACAGTAATTTAGCATTCTTCAAGAAGTCTTGTGTGTACCACAAAGGTCCAGACCAGCTGTGACAATGGACTCTCTCTCTTTCTTTTGCTCGCTCATTCGCATACTCGCTTTAGAAGTCTTTGAATCAGTGCATTGTGTTATATGTAAACCAATAATGACATCACCAGATCAGAAGAAAGGACAGAGGCTTACTACAGATTTATCTCCAGCATCTTGTCATTCTGTCTCATCCCTGTATGTGTCCCTGTGTGTAAACCACATCATCGTTTAACCAAGCGCACTGTCACACTTTTTTCTGCCCTTGTGACAATTGCTCGTTTCACTGTTGCCCTTCACATTTCAGTACTCAGTATGATGTCATCCAAAACTGTTTTAATTGAAACATGCATTAGAGCAGAGAGCTCTGTGTGTGTGTGTGTGATTGTGGGGCAGACAGGAAGGGTCAAGAAGACAAGGTTGAATTGATAGAGACAGTATAAATGAAAGCCTAGTGGCGCAGCGTGCTGATGTCTTGCCGTCTGTCACAGCTGAGGTAGCTTTAGAGTGAATAGATGTACATTTTCCTGCTTTCTGTTTCCACTGTGCTTTTGATGTGACAGTGAATCGCAGCTCACCCACCGAGTGTGGGGTGTGATGTTGCTCTGACGACCACTTTAAAGGTCCTCTGTCACTGTCTGTCTGCTCACCTCTTTTTCTATCTCTTTTTCTTTTGGTCACACTTTGCCAATTATTTTGCTCTCAGCCGCTGTGTGATTGCACTTAAATCGTTGGCCAGAGTGAGGGCTGCTCACCCTTTGAAAAACTGAATTTGGAAAATTTTCAAAGATAATGGGATGGATTGAGGCAGGGCAGGTGAAGAAATGGAAGAAGAAGAGGCATTTTGTTGACATAGCTAGAAAGCTTTTTAAGGCATCATAGGTGTTAATCTGACACAATGTCAGGTCTTAATGTAAAGAGATCATGTTGCCTTCAAAGATATCATGTTTAAGGCACGTTTAAGGATTCCAAAGCAGAATTGCATGTATCATTCACATAAAGGAAATCCCATAATCCATTGCAACAAGCTCAGTGTAAAAGTTCATTCTAAAGCAGTGAGAGA
This sequence comes from Ambastaia sidthimunki, assembly GCA_036877625.1. Lineage (NCBI taxonomy): Eukaryota > Metazoa > Chordata > Actinopteri > Cypriniformes > Botiidae > Ambastaia > Ambastaia sidthimunki. The sequence continues at coordinate 8,281 of JAZGTK010014419.1, forward strand.
AATAAAGTCAAATACTTTATTCAACATTAAAAAATATAAATTAAAATCTCTAATTGAACACTGACCATTTTACTCAATATTAATGCATTACTAAATAACATGTGAATGCCAGACTATTAAATAATAATAATAATAATAATCATGATGACTTCCAGTGTCAAATGGCTCGCAGAATTCACCTTAATGCAAATACCATCTTCAAAGTTTCCCTAATGTCTCTTATAGACTGCATTTAAACAGTTTTCTCCTCTTGTTTTGAAGTGTCTTCCTGGCTTTCGTCTGCTGTGTTATTTGAGGAAGAAAGCATTTGAGGAAGGTGTTTCCCACTTTGCTCCTCATATCCTCTCCTCTGTTTGTTAAACGAATCCTTGACTTATTTGCATTTGCATTAACTGCTGGATTATGTTAATTGTCAGGCTTCTCTTGGCAGAGAGGCTGTTTGATATTGTAATGGGGATGATGTTAGCAGAGAGTAGCTCATTTGCTGGAGCACCAGGAGGGATCAGCACTCGTTCCTTAGCTTTTGTTTTAACTGATGTGCATGGCAAATTGAATCGCGGTTGTCGATAAGAGGATGCAAGTTACCCCTGGCTAATTCTCTCATGTTAACCTTTGGTACCCATGCGGGTGGCTCACTTTGCCAGCGCCGATAGGGTGCTGCGGGTTATCACCTCACATAAGAGCTTCCTCATTACTGCCAACTTATATTCACACACAGCAAATACAGATGCCTGAGCTCCATAAAGGACTAAGTTCTATAGCAAAGCTGTTTTCCTGGGTAAGAAGACACTGAGAATTGAGAACTTGAGTTGACTTGAAAACTCGGCTGATTTTTTCCACTCATATTCACGTTGATTTGCTGCTGACATGAGATGTTGCAATATGTGACAGAATCAGTGAGAAATGTTAATTTATTCGTTAATCCTGTTTCATTTATTGGTTAATCCTGTTTCATTTCTAAGCAGTGAGGTTGTCAGACTCGGTTGGGGAAATCGCACAGCTCCTGACCTTTATCAAGTTGTTTTAAGTTAATAAGTAGGCAGCTGGCTGAAGAGGGAATCTTTGGGCATCTGAGTTATACCATCTGTTTAAATTCTGAAAGTTTCACAAGCCTCAGCTGCACACTTTACTGAATTTTGTCAGAGACAGTTGTCTGCGCTATATTGTTTATACCAAAGTCAAATAAAAGGAAACTACAGTAAAGGCATGATACCCTTCAAGCTGTCACATGAGTGCTTTCACTTTAGACAGCTTTGTTAATTATAAAATGATTGGTTTATTTTTAATCCCATCGCATCAGAAGTCTGGTGTTGATGCAATGTAAGTTATTTACAGTTACGAAGCAACTGATGTTTAATCACAGGTGTGTGTATATTGGCTGTTTTACGATAGCTTTAAACATGGCTCATACAATCATATTCACTATGTATTAATGTCTTGGTTTAGTCTTTTTATCTAACATTAACTTTTAACTAATGTTACATAATGTCAAGCAGCTGTTTTTGCACTGATGCCAGGCTTACTTATTTGTTATGAATAATCCTGTATTTGGTTTGTGTCCAAGTTTCAAATGAAGAAAAACAATAATATGATATACCTTTCATTTCAACCACATTTAATTGCCTGTATCAAGAAATATCAAGAAATCATTGTTTTGCATTTATGCAATATAAAACATTATTGGGTTGAATTTGCAGCTAACAATTTTCCCCACCCCTCTCATCCCACTTTTATCATTACTTTTTACTTTTTTTTATCCCAGCAGAATATGCAGTGCTACTTAAGTTTTAAGCTTGGTTTCAATAGTGTTTGACATTTATGTGAATGAGAAGTGAGATGTCTCGATCCCTCAATGTCTTTCTCTGTCAGTCTAGGTCTGCTGGTGAACTGAATGCTAATAGCTTGAGATTAGCGGTAGATCTGTGCTTTAGGCTTGATTTGGTGACTTAACTTGAAGAGCTTATATGAAATAGTTGTTTGATGCCATCAATAGCTTCATGCCTTACAAGTTAAGGATTTAATGTTGGCATGGAAACAGCTAGCTGTTTCCATGGGACCTCGTTGAGTAGTTGTTATGGTAACGAGCTCATTTCTGTAGAATGTGATATCTAATATTTAAGTATTGATTTTCGTTCCTCTGGGGAGTGTGGGTTTCTTGTTTGTTTAGTATGCGTTTATGCTAAGATAAAGGATTAATTGAATTTCCCTCATTACCAGGATCATAATGTATAATGGTTATATCGAGTCAGAGATGATTGTGGGGGTGTACGTGGTTGCTACCGTACTGACGATTGTCCCTCAGGTCCTCGCCTACATACAAACACACTCACATGCGCTCCTCCACAAAAGTATCTCTGTGTCTGTGCGAGCTCTCTTTCACACTCCTACACTATTATTGTCTCCTCTCGACACACGCAACACAAGAACAATCACAAGAGCCGCCCAAGTAAAAACATCCCTCTCTTTTTATCTTGTCATCCTTTCCCTGTATCTTTCCCACCTTCGCTCTCCTTCTTCACCGAGATTCCTGAGGTGGTACATCCTCCCGCTTGTTTATCAGGGTGTGGGAGACACAGTGGGCTCCTTATTAAAAAACCCAGCAGAGGTCCGCCACCTCAGTCCCAGCCCTCCCTTAGCCTCATTTGACTATTTCGATTCATTATTCTGTCTTTGTGCCTAACATCTGTGATTCTTCAAAGCGCTGAAGAAGTAACCTGCTGTTAAACAGTGCCATCTTGCCTCTGCTTCCTTTATTCCTATCCGTTGTTTCATTTGCATCGCTGCCTTCCACCGTTCCCTCTCTGTGACTCATTTTTTCTCACGCAGTCTCCTGTTTTATTAGTTTTATATAAGCCGTGTGCTCACCCTACCCTTGTCGTGCTGTTTCATTAGCGTCACATAGCTTTTATGGGGCTTCTCTGGCTCAGCTGTTATAATGTGTGAGCAAACAGAGAGTGGAATAACTGAGCTCTCATCATAAGCACACGCACCAGCGTCAATGCGTTTGGGTGAACCTACTTTGCTGAAACCCAGAGGGTCAATTTTCAGATGCACAGTAATGCCAAATTAGTGTGTGTGTAGGTACATTCACTTGATGCTTGCAGTTACAATTGGAATGATTTCGTTTACTCAGGGCCATTGAGGTTAAAATAGAGACAGCTGATTTAAACAGATACATAAAGGCTTTTTATGCAGCTGTCAGTAAAAGCTGTTCTATGAAAGAGACCTTGAAGGTCTGAACTTTTAATTATAATATCGTGAGGTGTCTTTCACCCAGCAGAGCCAAGAAGCACTTTCTTCACTTTCAGAAAGAAGACCAAGAACAATTCCCAGTCGTTGTGATGATGACTTACACACTCTAAGACCCTCCTCTTTAAGACCCTCTGTGGTGTATTCTGCTCACTGGACTCATTTATGGTCCCGTAAAATTTATTAGTTAAATTCTAAATAGATTTCCATAGAAATGCCTGTGGAATAATTTTACATGGATAATTAATTACCTATTTAACACTTGCATTTACATTTTGCCATGTAGCTGAGAATACACACATTTGTAGCTAAAATGTGTTACAGTTAGCCAGAATGTTTAAACAAATATGCAAGAGGCGGGATTTGCAGAGCTTTCCATTTCCATATGTGCTTCTTATGGTTTACAGATGGGTAATGTCACTTTAATAATTTGGTCTTAATTGGACATTCTTAAATTGGATTGGTGTAATACAGTCATAAGCTGTGTGTGTACTTCAAAAGAACATGCACCACCTGCATGAAAACCAATTTACCAATGGTGACTGGGTGCGAAGCATTTCATTAGCTGCTACCAGCACAGTCTGATTTTTGTGCCCTTCTTATGGCTGGCTGAGTGTGTTTACATGGGAACCGGGTTTAGTGTTGGAGACATGCAATGCTGGATTCTTGGAGGGGATGACAAGGTGCAAGAAGCACCAGATACAGTAATCATGCCATGCTAGCAGTATTTCATTACCATGACACTTTTTCAATCATCAGCTTGGACTTGGAAGCTGATGGGCCAGTGATTTAAGGGTTACATGGGTGGAGATTGGGCAGGTTTTCCATCATCCTCTTTAACATTTTGCCATTGCCATTAGATAGCATATACACTACCAGTCATAACTACTAGCTACCTAAAAAACAATGTTGCTACAAAAAGTTCTTTGCAGCAATGCCACAGAAGAACATTTTTGGTTCCCCAAGGAATCTTTCAATCTAAAGTTCTTAAAAGAACCATTTGTTTCTTACCTTTTTATAGCCTAAAGACCATTTTTCCACTAGGAAGAACCTTTATTCACGTTTTCTACTACAAAGAACCTTTTGTGTAACAAAGATTCTGCAGACGTTAAAAGTTCTTCATGAAACCATACAGTCTGACTAAGAGCTTTATGGAACATTTATTTAAAGAGTGAACTTGCATCTCTGTTGCTGCTCCTCATAATTCCTTAAATATTATTTTTTTTAGTATTTTAAAATAATAGTAAAAACTTTAAACTATGAAATAATACAAATGGAAATATTAGAATTTCATTACTGAAACACGTTAAACAAATCAAAACTATTTGACGGTAATATTTTAGCTTCTTCAAATCTCCTCTGCATAGATCACAGCACACTCTGGGCTTCCAACCAACTTCATGAGTTGCCACCTGGGATGTTTTTTAAATAATACTGAAGGATTTCCCAACTTCTGGGAACTTGTTGCCTGTTTATTGGGAGGTTGTTGGCACTGTCTCCAACTCATCTATTAAAAAAAGTTAATAAAGTAGCATTGTAATAAATTCCATACATGGATAATATTTGCCTACAAAAATTTTGAGCATTTAAAACATTAGAAGTTTATTTTTTTTTAAATGTTATGAGAAAAAGAAATTCGAGAATTTGAACCAGTGGTAGTTGGCAGTGCCTAATTTAGATAAATATTATGGCTGCATAAATTATAATATTGTTGTCATGAAAACCCATTTCTCAGCCGGGATGTCAGACCCTGTTTCAGCCTGAAGTTCTGACTGGTGCTAATCAATGCTAGCACTGCATGAAGACATCTAGCAGTGCTGACACGCAGAATATCATGTAGGGTTGGCTTTGTTCTAAAAGCTGGAGGTGTGATGTTAGAGATGATGGAATGCACTGCTGAGCCGAAGAGCAGCAGAGAATCCATGAGAATGTCCAAGTCTTCCTGCATGCACAAGCAAGATGTGTTTACAATACACAAATGCATCAGTGCCTTTTTAAAAACCAAATCTGATGGAAGAAGAACTCATTTTTTAACTGTCACTTAAAGTGTCATATATGTATTCTCTCACTGACACTACTGGTGTCTACTGGCGTAGACAGTACCAGCAAAATTATTGTTAATTAATTATTGTTATTAATACCAGCACAATTATTGTTAATATATTGTGTAATCTTATTGTGAGTAGCTGATTGCTCAGTCAGTGAGATTTATGCTAAAA
>JAZGTK010014420.1:0-13748 GCA_036877625.1 Ambastaia sidthimunki
TGGTGACACAACCACTTATGTCTATGGTGTTACCAATATTTGAAGTAAAATTTTGGTTTGTTCTAAAATGAGCAGGGATATGCAACTTTAGGTAATAATTAATTAATTAATTAATTACTTTAAGGATTCTGTTTCATTGATAATTTAAATTTCAGTTTTTAAAAGAAACTAAAAATTTTACCAGGAAAGACGGTAACACCACAGACAAATTAGCCTAAATTCAGACTTTTCTAAAATGGAGGCTGCCATCATGATAATTTAAAGATCAGGGGACATTTTGGAAATATTAATAAGTATGTATTTATCAAAATTTTGATTAAAATATGTCAGATCTGCAAGTTATTAACATAACACCACAGACACTAATAAAGTGTGACACATGAAATTGTCAGAAATTTAGCTAACTTTAAGAAAATTAATAAGAAAGAATGTACTCACCATGCACCCCTCAGATCAACCAGCACCTTCAATGACCTTTACACGCAGAAGTGGCCCAAATAGATTTCTCCCATTGTTGTAACACCACAGACATGAATTTGGGGGACACAACTTTTGTCTTAGATATAACAAAATATGTATTTTTTAAAACAATTTAATAAAATTGTACATGTTCAATAAAATTTAATCACAATCTAACCACTTTATTTGTGTTAAAAATGTTATATTGTTGCAATTACATTCCATGATACCTCTCTGAGCATATTTTGTTATAAATGCAATCTGCAATGCAATTTTATAACATTTATAAAATTGTTATAAATGCAAACAGTGCACAATGACCCAACTGCTTTTTTCAGAATAAATAACGTTTGTCCCTGTGACATCCCTAAATTCTGTAAAAGGCCAAAACTGCGGACCATGCCTGTTAGCCAGTCAGAAAACTTTAAATAGCCTTAAAGTAGCATGCTCAAACGAGACGGTAAATAGAGATTTTAAATCTTGTCTGTCTCCTACTCTCTGTGTTTGACAGATCTGTGTGATGGAAGTGGGTAAAACATTTGGACTTTGTTTCCCTCTTTTTTTCGACCATCTAGTAGAACAGCCTGTAACTCAGGACAGGAAATGCAAATCACCACAAACTCAGGAGAACAAAAACAAGAGCAAAGATTTGAGCTCCTTCTATCTTGTTACGCAATACGGTTCTTTTTCTATTTCTTCAATTTGCACATTACGTTCCACTGATTGATTAATTGTCTTACCTGTCAGATCCATGTACACCAGGAAGGCAGCATATACCTGAGCACTGTCACCTACATCTAGACGCATCAGGTCTTGGTACTAAGCAAAAAATGAAATAAATCGCTATTTCACCCAAATATGCAATCAGTTTAGGTAGAGGTGTGGTTCGCTCTTACTACGCTGTGCTGCTGGATCCAGTTCGGAATATCTGTCCAATTTGCTCTGTCCATTTTTTACTTTTCTTGTTGTATGTATATGTATGTGTTTGTTTCTTTGTTTGACAGATACATTTAATTGTCTGACAATTCTTCTATTACAAGCATAAATACAAAAATATTTTTATTTACTTTTTAATTTACAAAGGTTTTAGCCACTTGATCATACAATTAAATGAACATAATTATAACAGAACAAGTAAGTTTGGGTATGGCTGTTTATTTGCTTATGACCTGAAGCATAGTCTGATAGCAAACATTACATTCACTGTATGCATATGTCAGACCACCTGAAATTCCATCAGGAACTTTAGAGTTGGTACATGGAATTTCCTTTACTTCACTGGATTTCACTTGAACCATCTAAAACCACAAAAGGGTGCACCTTAAATATAGAGTTTGACTCGTACAGAGTTTGACATGAATGCTAATTAGCATGATTAGCATGACTACATTAAAAATCATTAAAAGACACAGTCAGACTACATTAGACTACATTAAAAGACACAGTCAGAGTCAATACAAAAACATACCTTCTCCTCCTCCGTAAGTAAAACTGCAAGAGCCAGTGCACAACAAATGGCCACACAACAGCCAGCACTACAGAGGCTGCGGATAAATCTAATGGCCACCAGGATATTTTCTAAAAACAGAAAATATAGAAAATATTGTAATAGGAAATATATACTGACAACGTTAGTGAATATTTTTCAATGAAAGTCAATCATTTTACTTTATGTACATATACCTTATTCAGTGATTTTGTGTCCCAGCTTTCCAGAGGAATAGTTTCAGCCTGAAACACAGCATAATTAAATGATGAAATAAATTATGTTTGGATAATGCCACTGCCATTAAATCAAATAGGACCTATGACCTCATAACAAATTATATATATCTCATAACTATATTATAATAGAGGTATAGAGTAATTTTGTATTTGCAACAAAAATATGAAAATTCTGTTGCCATTTACCATTTTGCATGACACTCTATTTTGTGAGACACAAATAGAGAAATTTAGAAAAATGTTGCCCAGTTTTTTCTATAAAATGAAAATAAAGGGAGCCAGAAGACATCAACTTTTTTCAACAACTTTCCCTTTTGTGTTCCACAGAAGAATAAAGTAATATGGTTTTGAGACAATGTGAGCATGAGTATAATTTTGGGTGAACTTTAAGAAGTTTCCTTCAAACTCTAATGGAATATGAAGATGTTATCTGAATTACAGTGCAGTAATGCACTATGTAGATTTGTATTATGGTGCTGGTCTTACTTTTGATGCTGTCAGAACTTCCAGTGTGGTCAGTCTTTGCAGCACATCCTGCATATTGTCCTGTAACTGTGACAGTGTCACGGCGATCTGTGTGTTAAATGCCTGCTTGTCATTGCTTCCTTCATTCCCTCCGCACTCGCGATCTCCTTGGCAACTGTGCTCTGTCAAGCTATCGTGTTTGGCTGGTGGGTTAGTTTCCACTAACTTACATCCTGAAAGTATATAAGTTTATCTATATATGTAAGTTTTTGGTTTCCCAAACAGATTTAGCGGTTATGTTTTCAATACAAAATCACTATTTCCGAAATTGTTATATGATTAAACACAGTGCATTTTAAAATTAAATTGTAATGGCTTGCTAACAAAGTCTAAAGCTAAGCACAGGTTTTACAACAAAGTTTAATTTTTAGGGTTAAGGGTTTGTTCAAAGCACCACTGACTCCTTTTTGGATGAAAGATTTCTAGTGTGTTAAAGTTGCACTCACAAATGCGAGTGGAAAATTGTCAATAACATTTTTGTTTGTTGACATCATGCTATTCAAATGTTTTAAACACTGACTTAAGCCCCACCTCTTCCTCTGCTTAGTGACATTCTGTCAATTTGGACTGTTCCAAGTGCTGGTGGGTGGGGGACTGGGGATGTGACTCCCTGTGGTTTTTCATCCTGACTCCCACACTGAGGTTCTCTGTTTCTCCCTTGTTGCTCCAGCATGTTGGCCCCAGCCACACTTATATCTGCCAAATGGACCCTGGGAACTCTTGAATCCTGGGAAGAGCATCACATACAATCATTTATATTGCTCTGACATTACAGGACAAACAAATACATTTTCTCCTTTATTCTCTCTGGGAAATGTTGTGATTGTATCCTTGTACTCTATCAATTGGTGGACTGAGGCAGATGTCTCTTAACCTTAAATAATCAATGTTTATGCCAAGAATTTCAAGTCATACTTTGACTTTTGCCAAGAACCACACAACACTTGCAGAGTTCTGGTATGATGCATCAGTCCTGCATGACCTTACAACAAGATAGATTCTATGGATTTAACCCAGCTCATATATCATGATAATGTGTTTCTTGGAATGTTTTGAAGACTTTAGGTCAATTCTCAAGTATCTTTAAATAAAAACCTTTTAAAGCAATAAATCATAAATCAATGAACGTACCTTCTTTTGGTTTTCTGGCTGTTTGATTGACTCACTGTAATTTTCATCATCTGATGTATCTGTGTAAGATTTTAATTGGGGAAGAATTATGTCATCTATATTGACCATTATATCATCAAACATCAAAATTGTTTTCATACACAGATTAAAACAATCAGTTTGTTAACTCAACTATTAAAATTGACATCGAGTTTTTTAAAGGAATAGACACTATAACCTGAAAATAAAAATCTCTTTGTTTCTATCTTTCTTTTTTTCTTTTTCGTAGAAACCTTGGGAAATGTTATGCTGCTCTTACCCATATGCAGCAAGTCGCATTGACTACTGACCCTTGGCCAAATGATTTTAAAAGACTGAAAACTGTGTTATCATCAGTCTCCATCTTATTTAGACTGATCCTCTAAATAGAAGACTAAATTATGAGCCTTAATAAGCCAGAAACATTTATAATATATATTTTATAAATCTTTAAGTTTATACCACTGGGGTAGTTGTCAGATAAGCAGAACTCTGGAGGCTCTGTGCTGAGCATTCTGCTGTACACCAGTTCCTCTTCTTGCTCCTCAGTGTTCAGAGAACTGTGAGTCAAAGATGACACGCTGTTCTCCTCAATACCATTCAACACGAGGAAACCTCCCCCGTCCGTTGCCAGAGTCCTTGAATCTGCACTCAAAACCTTTTTTATCAAATACAAATTCCTTTTTGTTTACTGATTTGTTTATTTTGAACTGACAGGCCCCATTAAAATGAACTATTAAAAATTTGTATTTCCTAAGCACATGAAGGTTGTTTTGTACCTTTACCAGCCTCCACCATCTCAACATCATCTTCTAAATTCTCAGCAGAACTGTCACTTTCATTCTCTTCACATTTTTCAGCAGCAGCATCTTTTTCATCATTAGTACTTCCTGTTAGAAATTGTCAAGGAAATTCTTCACTATTCATGAAAAAACTTAAACAACAGTATAGTATATGGTCAAGAGTATATAGACACCCTTTTAATTAACATAATTTACAATTAACGTACACCTTACAATGCTACTTTCTGTGTTTCTGCTTTGTTGCAACAATTTGGGGAAAGTTCCCACAGGTGTCCTAACAGATTAACACAGGTTTAGTTCATCACATTAACTATAGACATATTCCATTAAAATTCTATTAAATTTATTTTGTTCTTCCTGAATGGGCTTTTGCTATATTTTTTAAAATAATGGTATAATAGTTTGATGTGATATTTTGACATCCAATGAAATGACAATCACACCCTTTTAAGTGTCGGAATACTTTTTGGACCATTGCAAGTTTGACAATTAAACATTTTAATGCAATCAAGGTTATAAAAAAGTTTTTAAAAAATGCATAGAACATTTTTGTAAAAAAAACTACCTGTGGCTGGCTGTGCTGGTTTACTGGGCACATCATCATCATCCACTATCTCATAAAATGGGTCAAGAGCATCCATTAGTTCTGCCATCCTCTCTGTGACAGGGAGGGTTTCTATTATCTATGATAAAACACTTGTTGTGATGTGTGAATGGTTTAAGCATCCTTTATTATTGATACATGAGCATTCTATAAAATCACGTACCAGCTGTATTTCCTGAACATATTCTTTCATGGCTTGATGTTCTGACATGTTTCCTAAGGCTTTCCATGCCTTCCTGCAAAGTTAGACATTTACTAACAACATGAATCTGATATGAATGTAAGTCCTTCATGAAAACTTAAAACACTAAAATAAATATTTACCACTTGGCTTCCCCTATGGGATCCCAGGAATTGGGTTTAGGGGTGTTACATGGTCCTGTTGTGGCTTGTTTGAAATAACTGTAGAACATGACAAGCATATCATCGGAGAGTTCATAGGTGCCTGTGTTAAGTGATAAAAACAAAACATTCAAAATTAAAGTCTTTGTAAATAAGTGAAAATTACATATTTTAGTTTATTTTTAAAGATCAAGACAGACAGACAGAAAGACATACAGATAGATATAATAATTCTGTGCACGAATAGTTGTAATACAGGAGGTAGCCTATTACCATCTTCAGGCAAACTTCTCATCACTTTAACTGCCGCTTCAAACCTCCTCTGGATAGATGCTGTGTCATCCATTTCCCTGTGGGTTATCAACAGATTAACTGATGGCCATTTAATAAAGGTTGTGTAGCTCAATTGATAGAGCATTGCCTCAGCGGCGCAAAAGGTTTTGGGTTCAATTCCCAGGGAACACGGGTACTAATAAACTGTAGAATATGAATTCACTACAGGGCGCTTTGGATAAAAGGGTCTTCCAAATGCATAAAGGTAAATAACGTTCCATTAAAGTTAACATTTAAGCTAATTATTAGTACTTGTTTGATATAAAACGGATACTTATGGTGCTTGATTATAATTGAAGCTTGAATTTCGAAGCTGTAAATTACTCTATAAAAATACACCTGCGACCTCATTACATCAGTAGTGGCTGTTTCTGATGAACTACATTGATTGGCGGAAAGGAAATGTGTGTCAACATCATTACATTTTTGTTGCTGTGTGTTTATAAGAATATGAAATAAATAATTTTCTAAAAGCAATTCCACTAGTTCCGCGTCGTGCATTAACAACGCCATTTAGCTGTTCTGAATTCACTATATTTACATCTTGGTGCTTATTGCTTTATTTGATGTTGCACACATTCAGTTAATTACTAAAATATCAAAAGTTTAAATTACAAGTACACACTATCCATAATACCAAAATCCGGTCTGCAATTGTAGGACATTTGGCCTTAAACAAATGAACAAAGAAATCAACAAATAGACATAAAACACTGTTAATAAACTCACCACCTGTGTTCTGTTCATCCAAAAAAATTCTGTTAGGTAAAATACTACACAACGCGTTTCAGGCATTAACTAAAACAGGAGTAGTTTGGGTCTTGTAGTTTCGAGTCCTCTGTCGTTAATAAAACTGTGGAGTTTTTGCCTACAAGATCCACAATGCTTTGCGATAGCATATTTATACTCCAGTTTTGCTCATACTGAGATTGAGCTGTCTAACTAAATTCTGGATGAGCCTAATCTGTATTTTCTGAAAATATTAACATTTAACACTTCCTTTAGATAGGACATATTATTATAAAAGAATACTGATAAGGTAACTTAAAGTTGTCTTATAGTTATATTTATGTTCTTTCAGTGTTTCACCTTATCAACAGCTTATATATAATAGCTTATTTTAATACATACTTCTTCATTCTACTATATACTACTTTGTTACATTGTTAATTTTCTTTGTTGTAAATTATATCTTTATTATTATCTAATTGTATCATGTTGTTATTATTCCACATTGGTTTAATTAAATATACGAATATTTCATTAAAGGCATAAGAACTAAAACAGTGACAATAGAACTAAAACAGTTAGAATCTGACAGATATTAACAAAACCTGTTCAGTTTCCTTAATACAGTACAATTGACTGCATATAATTCACTCCGGTCAGAATGATATTGTAACACGATGCGGTATTTCCAATCGCTACGAGAAGCGCACTGTTTTCCTACTGGCCTAAATAGTGTTAACTGAGCCAAACGTCCAATCACAAGACAGTGCGTAGTGAGCTGTGATGTGAATTGTCGTCGTACTGATAAAAAGAAGCCAACGGGAATCCCACAATGCCAGGCGAGGGACCTCCTGTCGGAGAGTGAAGCTCCGCTGATTTCAATGAAAGAGGGAGAGAGCAGTAATGCAGAGAGTTGTAAGATGGCAGAGCTACAAATGTTGTTAGAGGAAGAGATCCCGGCTGGAAAAAGAGCCCTCGTGGAGAGTTACCAAAACCTTTCAAGGGTTGCGGAATATTGTGAGAGTAATTATGTGCAGGTACGGATCGTTGAAATTGTGTTATTTCCTTCGTGCCTTTGTTTTTGCTTTTTTCTTTTCTTCTGTAGAACGTGTATGCGATTGAAATGTGAGTAATGCATATGTAGCATTAGAGAGGACACTCATCAGGATATGCGATGAGTGCGCACTGAGGCATGATAGGCGTAATTCTAGCATTGATTCTGAAAGCTGAATGTTTGTCTTTGTGTGAATTTTAAAACACACAATCCACGAATTTACTTTCAGAGGGTGTGTCTGTCACTGTCTCTAAGTATGAGCCATGATCACTGTCTCATAGACGTGCCCCTTTTTCTACGATAGATGGACAGCTGAGCTTTAAAAATGATCTAATAATTTATTGATTAACACATTGGCCAACATGATAGTCATAAGCCAGTTTGGTTTTGATGCATAGATCGAGCGCTCTATTAGCATATTGCAGATCAAGTAGCGTCAGTGTGTTGACTGCCTTTGTGTTTGCAACCAATGTGTTTTTTTTAATGAAATGTCATAGTATGAACGCTACAACGTTGATCTGATGTTTGGTTTTATTGGATGTCCAAGGGGTGAAAAGCCTCCCCAGCGTGACAGTATGAATATGATTCTGATATTCATCCAAAGCTCTAAACGCTATTGAACTTCATCTTCATATTTTTTTTGCAACTATAAGAGCCCGTGTTATTTATATTATTCATTAGTGGAACGTAACATGAAACATTTTTCTCACCATGGATCGATTCGCCATGTAGTCGACATGGTTTTGATTTCAAACATACATGCATCAAATATAATTTGTGTGTATGCGGTTTGCAGCTGTGTATTGTATGTGAGAGTGGATGGCGTGCCTGAAATCGCTAGGCAGCCAGACGCGAAATGTCGGTAATGGTGTGAATTACTTATTGCTGACACACCTGTGTTAATCTGTCTCTTGCTAAGCTTTTTCACTCACACCCACAATAAACCACCAGGCTGTGGAAGTGCCTGCTGGGAAATACTGTCTAAATAGCCAAATGGTAATTCTGTAATATACTATTCTACAGTCTTTGAGGCTATACTTATTATTTGGTCATATTTAGTTGATATGCTGTAATAATAAATATATATTATGTTTATTATATACAATATTCGTTGCCAAAAACAGTCACCAATATGTCTCTGTAATGATTGCAGGGTGAGGGAGAAAGATGTTGATAATTTAATTCACTAAAATCTTAGTAATTTCACTGTATGGGCTAGGATCATATTTGTGGTTGGTTGTATGCTTTGTTGTTGTCATGATTTTTTTAATTATGATTTATATAAACTGCTGTGAAAGCTGTGATTGTTTACTGGCAGGAATTTGTTTTTCTTTTTTTAATGTTCACATGATGGTGGATATTTTGTTGCGGTCAAGAATATCAACCAAGTATTAGACAGTTACTAGCATGAAACTGAGTATAAGAGTGACGTTGAAGGGTAATGCAATATGTAAAAAAGGTCTAAAGAGTAAGCATCACACGTGTGTTCTGTTAGAATGCACTACAACATTTTATAGTATTCTTCCTTGAAGTAAATATATGTACTGATATAGTTTGTTGACCAATAATAATTTTTAGGAATGGCTGATGGCCAATATAATGCTGGTGACTGTAAAACCGATTAAATAAAAAATTTTGGTTTCGGACAGAATTTACTTACAATACACACTACACCACGTGGAAAAGCTTATCAGCACTGCTGATTGTATAGTTTGTTGGATATTTTTAATTGAAATAAAACAATATGCTTTGTGTGTATGTTAAAATCAAGGAGAATTATGAAACCATACCCTTTTACAGGTGCTTTGTGTTTGATATGGACTGTTGTATAATATCCTAAAGACACTTATAAAGAAAATACAATACACCTTTTGTACAATACAGCATTTTTCAAAATAATTTAAATAGATACAAATAGTGTGACACGTAAAAATGTGAAAATATTAGATTCTATATTTAGTAGGTAAACACTGTCATAGAAACCTCAATTGATACTTCACATTTGTTCAGTGTTGAGCATAACCAAATTCTCCTGCCACTTAAACTCGCAGTCGTTCACACAGTCATCAGAGGACTAAGTGACTCATAGATGTTTCTCTTATGACTTTCGTGGGTGTATCATTTCTGGAGAGGGGCTTCTGGGTTCCAGCAGGGATTTTTTTTGGCACTAGACAGAAGTTAGTCATGTCTTACAGTGACTTGTAAGATTACCATGTTATCTGAGTCAATATTTAAACAATTTGTGAAAGATTTCAAATCCAGACAAGGTCTTGTTGAATAAATCTTGGGGTAGTAATAGGTATATATGACCATGACAAAGCATTAGTAAGTACATTTATACACATTTATAAGAGAAGTGGTCTGGATGCTTGGATGTACCTGATTTGACACTTAGTGTCATCTGGGGTGATTATTGTGGTTATTAATTAAGAATAATACATGTGTATTATACAAGAATAATATGTATGTTACAAGTGTTGTTTCATGGGCCATGGACACTAGGATATTACATCCTGGCATTTAGGGGTACATTCATCTGTATTTCCTCCACATGCCAACAGACACATGACCTTAGAACAGCTGAGAAAACTGACAGGTGACCACTTTTTTTTAAAGTAGTCATTTGGCAGGCATGTTTATTTAAGAGACAGTAGTGGTTAGGGTTAGACATTATAATGAACAGTAACAATATATATTTACAGTGACTTTGTCGATATACAATCAAGTATTAAAAAGTGTGTTATTTGACTTGTGTTGATATGAGCGCTTAAAACATTTTATTAGCATGTCAAAAGTATATGTATATGTATGTAAATATTGCTGCTTATTGTTTACAGCGTATATGATGTTTATTGGTTCACATAAAATGAAATTGGTTACATATGTATCTTACATTTACATATCATTTAGGCATTAAGCAGACGCTTTTGTCCAAAGCGACTTACTAAGTGAGGAAAACAAAGAAGCGATAAATCACAAGATGACAGTACAAATAGCCATACAAAGATAAAATTTTTCCTAGTATACAATACTCCAGTACATGAGTCGATTCCTGTTGAGAAAGGGAGAAAAAAAGTTACTTTTTTTGTAAGATGAGTGTTAGGGTGGTGTAAGGTGCTCCTGAAAGAGGTGGGTTTTAAGTCGTTTTTTGAGTATGGTGTGGGATAAGGCAGACCGAACAGAATGTGGAAGATCATTCCACCAGCGGGGGATATTGAATGTAAAGCTGCGGGGTTTGATTGTAGTGGTTTGAGTGCTTTTGCAGGAAGGCCAGTCAGTAGAGCATTGCAATAGTCCAGCCTGGAGATGACAAGGGCCTGGACCAGGAGCTGTGTTGAATGAATGGTTAGATATGGTCAGATTTTTCTGATGTTGTATAAGGCAAACCTTGTATAAAGCGTGCTGTTTTAGTGATGTGTTCAGTGAATGTTAGTTGGTCATCAAAAATTACACCTAGGTTTTTAGCTGTCCAAGTTGGAGATTGGAACCAAGCTGGATTGAGATATTATGAGAGGCGAAGACAGAGTGTTGATGAGGATCTGGTGATTGACTGTGTCAAAAGCTGCAGACAAATCTAGTAGCAGAAGCACAGAGGATTTGGACTCCGCTTTTGCTTTCCTCAAGGCTTCGGTGACGGACAGCAGCACAGTCTCAGATGAGTGGTTGCTCTTGAAGCCTGATTGCATGTCGTCAAGCCGGTCATTCTGCAAGAGGAAAGATGATGTCTGGTTAAACACAGCTCGTTCTAGTGTTTTGCAATGAAGGGGAGGAGCAGTGTTGGGGAAAGTTACTTTTAAAAGTAATGCGTTACAATATTAAGTTACTCCCCCCAAAAAGTAACTAATTGTGTTACTTAGTTACTTTTTATTGAAAGTAATGCGTTACGTTACTTTTGCGTTACTTTTTTCTTACCTGGCTGAGGTTTGATCTCTTTCAAGTGTTTTTTCGACTGAAAAGGTTTGCATTCAACAACAGCCTTTATAACCTTTACCTTCATTTTCTTTTAAAAACACATATATAGAATAATAATATAGAATTATATTATATTCTGAGAACTTTTTGACCCCAGAGCTATGCATGCCATATAAAAGATCTCTTAACATTACAGATAATTGAATATTAATTGCTAATTGAAATTAAAGTGTTTGTAGGGCTGCTTAATTATGGGAAAAAAAAAAATTGCGATTATTTTGGTCAATATCGAAATCACGATTATTTAACACGATTACTCATTGACTTGGAAATATTTCATTTATTGCTTTTAAAAAAGCAGCAAACGTGAAATTTTCCTTCATCCCTTCCTTTCAATTAAAATAGCTGAATAAGTAAATACTCAAATGACCCATATAAGATAGCAGGGCTTGAATTTTGGCACAGGATTGCAGCGCAGGATTTCCATTCCCGCAAGTATATAATGCGAGAAATTCCCGCACAAATGTATTTGCTTCATTTCAGATCAAATTATGAAATGCATCAACAGACGCGAACAAAAAAATCACCGGTTCAAACAGTCTGTCTTTATTTTAGAATTTAACTCCACAAACAGCAGCACCGGCATCTCTGACTGTCACTGAGCCTGTAGCGCATCTGCGTGATCTCCTCACCTGCGTCACTGATCTTATTCTTACAAGACTCTAATATTCTGAGTCATGATGAGCTGCTTGTGAAGATAGTATTGGCTTCCAAATTATATTATTTTAATCCAGAAATTCAAACATTAAATGCTGTTTTGCTCTTTATAGCGTGAGTGGATAGAGCACACCTGCCGACTCAACACAGCCGCAACGAAGCGCGAGTAAATCATCATCTCCCTGTCTTAAAATGCGCGTTTTATCCAAAGTTAACATGGATGTAAAAATAGTCTCCTGCTTACTGATATTCATCATCTCTCACGGAACGGCAGAGTTGCGTGTTTTATTCGGAACACATGACAGGGTAGCAGAACGTAATATGGTAAAATTATATTAACAATAATCAATTTTTGTCAATATCACTGTTTTTGTGATCGTTTGGAGCCGAAATCGAAATTCGATCTATTTCACAGCCCTGTGTGTTTGTTACTTTTGTATTGTTTTGTTAGTAGGCTGCCATCTCCGTCCATCTCTGTTTGTGACTGTTCCCGCACAGGCATCGAGTGCGTGACTTCCTTAAATTTTGACTACGTGAATTTTTTAAAAACAAATTAAACTGAAAAAAGTAACTCATGTTACCTTTTTTTAAAAGTAACTAAATATAAATGTGTAAATTTATAAAGTAATGCGTTACTTTACTCGTTACTTCAGAAAAGTAATATTATTACGTAACTCGTGTTACTTGTAATGTGTTACCCCCAACACTGGGGAGGAGTGAGACCAGTCTGTAGTTGTTAGCTGTAGTGGTGTCAAGTGTAGGTTTTTTAAGCAGGGGGGTGACCAGGGCTTGTTTAAATTTAGTAGGAAAAGTGCTGATGATGTGAGTAAGGGATGGTATTTGTGAGGTTGTCATGTTCTGTAGGAGGTGTGAGGGGATTGGGTCTAGTGGACACGTGGTGGGGTGGGAGGACAAAAGTTTGGAGACCTCAGCCTCAGTGAGTACAGAGAAGGAGGTGAGTAGAGAGTTGGGTGAGGGTAGGTCGGGTCCTGGGGATTAGGGTGGTGCAAATTGGCTGCTGATTGCTGCCATTTTGTTGGTAAAAAAAGTCAAAGGGTGTTGGTGGAGGGGGGCAGAGAAAGGGGGGTGGAAGATTCAGAAGAGCTTGTGGGTATCAGATGTATTGTTAACTTTGTTAGTGTAGAATGTGGTTTTCGCATGATGAATGTCTGTGGAAAAAGAAGATAGTAAAGATTGATAAATACTGAGGTCCGCAGGCTCTCTGGTTTTGCGCCATTTTCTCTCAGCCTCCTTGAGTTGAGTTCGGTGTTCACGAAGGACATCAGACATCCAGGGGTTGGGTGGAGAAGTTCACGCTTGCCTGGAGGAGAGGGGACAGAGGTTATCTAGACAGGATGTTAGTGTTGAGCAGAGTGTGTCCGTGGCAGTGTTAACA
>JAZGTK010014421.1:0-13747 GCA_036877625.1 Ambastaia sidthimunki
AATTACAACAACTGGTCAAATGTACTGCTTCTACACTGTTGTATGATCTATCAGACTTGCATGTAAATTACAATTTTCTTGAGAATGTGAAAGAATAAACCACGTATAAATGTACTCAATTCTGTCTCTTCTTTGAAGTCCTTTACTTTAAAGTGTCAATAGAAGTCAATAAGGAAGGTGTTGGGTTATGTAACAGTGTGGCCAAAAGTATTAACCGCCACAGTTTTTCAGACTTACAGTTTGTAATTGTATCAGATTTAATTAAATGACATGGTGTGTGTTTTTTCTTGTGAAGAATTAGGAGCAACAGAAGAAAAACAACAATATTTTGCAACAATATTTTAGCTTTATGAGAATAATAGCTGGAATAATAGCTGGAAAACTAACATGGGGTCAAACAATACACAGTAATCATTCAGATTACAGATTACATCAGATTATATGATATTCAGAATAAAAAGGTTTTTAAAACAGTGTAATGTTGCTAACACTGAAAAGTTATATATTACAGAATGGGAGTCTTGGACTGTCTCTCCCTTCAGTGCTTTTGTCAGTGTCTGAAACAACAGCTTTGTTCACTTATGAAAACAGACAGCAGTTTGTTCATGTCTGCACATATAGAGAAGCTAAAAAGCTTGTGGGTCACAGTGTGTGACTAACAGCCGAGATCCAGCTGCATTTGCCTGAATATGCCTCTGCTTTGACCAGACACCTGAGACTTTGCTGTTTTCCCCTTTATAAGAAATAAAACTAATAAAGTATTTGTAGTTTTACACTTGCATTAATAAATCACAAGTTTAAAAAGCATTACAGTGAGAGCTGCTTGACTGCTGTTTCTTTTACTATCGTCATCTTACCAACAAATGTAAATCTAGGCACAAATGTAAATGTGAATCTCACATTGTAATCCATATGAGCCATCACATAAAAAATACACATGTTCACTGGTTCATAAACTTCTACATTACAAAGTGGTGAACAGATCAAACTGCCATTCCATCATTAGTCTAAATGAGGTCGCATGTTAAAAAGTGACGCACACTGGCAACACTTTGTAGACTCAAGAAATATTTGCATTCATGGCTCCATCTGCTGGTTTTCAGATGTATTTCTGTACTAAGACTGGGTTGGGTGGGGAGTGGCTAGAAATTGGAGAGTTTTTGCCTGTGTATGTGAGTGTATTTGTATTTTGTCTGTTTTGCTTGTACAGTACATGTACAGTAGTTTCATGTACATGTACAGTACATGTACATGTACAGTAGTTTCTGCATATTTGTTAGGAACCCCCATGAAAACTAGATCCTTTTAATGAACTAGCAGAAAGAGTGAGCAAAATGAATCACCTTTTCGAAATAAAAGTGCATTACTACAGGTGTTGGGGAAGAGGCTGAAAACATTTTTGTGTCAATGAACACGAATCAAAAGATTAAATTTTGTGACTATATCACGAGACTGGGTTGAAAGTATTGATACTGGAAGATCATTTCATCTCATGTTATTGATGTTGATCTCAGTATTTAAATATGTTTTACAATCATATTTTAATGATAACTTGTACTTGATATTTCCTCATCAGCAAATTAGCACAAGGTATGTAACTAGTTAACTAGTATTTTATAATAAGAAAGGAATTCATCATAAGAAAAGAGTGTACCTTCCATATTATATAACTGAATAACCAATTTAATACTGTTGTCAACCAGTTCTTAAGAAAAAGACATTTATGTTTGTAAAGAATGTTTGTATTATTTTAGATGAAATTATGAATTATAGAAAAATTATGCCTATATATTAATGACAAAGATAGGAGCACTTGTTTGTGGAAGACAGATAACTTACCTGGAATTTTGTCTATATTATAATTACACATCAAAACAAAATTAAGACCACCAACATGTGAAGAAACATGATGAGGAATAAAATTGCAGAACGAAGTGTGTTTTTAAGTAATGCTTAATCCAATTAATCTTAAAGGTGTGGCTCATAGTGGAGGGGAATATGATCGAATGGAGGAAATAAACTGTAAGTAAGTAAACTCCAGAAGATGGCGGTAATTCAACGCTCTTGTATGCAAGCTGCCGTTAAACCTCAAAGAAGAAGAGGAAAGCGCTTGCTCTATTGTGCGCTTCAATACGGTAGGTGGCAGCACTCTGGCCCTCCGGTTTCAGCGTCCCCGCTGTTCGCTTCTTCAATAGAAGAAAAAATTGCTCACCGTCTGTCTTATTTCAAAATGGCCGAATACTTGGCGTCGATTTTTGGTACCGAGAAAGATAAGTAAGTGGGCGTTTATTCTGGAAATATCTCATGCATGATTTGCACTATTCCTCAGCGCTTTTGATATTCGCAGATTATTGATAGAATATAAAGTTATTGTGTTTTATCATGCCATGCTTCGCGTGGTTATCGTCTGACCTAATGTTTGCTAACACAGCGTACAATCGTCATACACATAATACCAATATTTTGATTTTATCATCCCAGAGTTTTCACATAGTGGTCAATAATGCTTTTGTATGTAACGGTTAATAATTATTACAAAAATAAAATTGTAATGGTTTGTCTCGTAGTATCTCCGTGGGCGGGTGCTGTGCGCCTCATTCATTGTGTTTCGATCTGGTTTACCTGCACCGCAGATAAGATCAACATTATGTTCTAAATTAATTTGATTATTAATGTTTTGTGGTTAGATTGTTGAACATAGTTTGTTGAACCTGAAACAACATTTTTGTAGATGTTGTTCTATTGTTAACCTATGAAGAAATCTCACCCTCTGTGTGGAAAAAAAATCAGAGCATTTTCTTCAAGTGTTTTTTGTATTGCTCTTGTTTTAACAGAGTTAACTGCTCGTTCTACTTTAAAATTGGAGCCTGTCGCCATGGGGACCGCTGCTCCAGACTCCACAATAAGCCCACGTTCAGCCAGGTACTGGCCTGTTTTTATACACGTGAATGTTAATTCATAGATTCCTGTTAAATATGTTATGTTGGACAGGTGATCTGGTGGATATGTTTTGACCATGTCGAACTTTGGCCTGAGAACTGTGTTTGATATGTGTTTCAGACCATTGCTCTCCTGAACATTTATCGGAACCCACAAAACACAGCGCAGTCTGCTGATGGATTAAGTACGTTTTTACTCTTCTGCTTATATAATATACTGCACTGAAACTGAGTTCTAAAGTAAGAACTGTGATTGTTTGTTTTTATCAGATGCTGTCAGTGATGTTGAGATGCAGGAACATTATGATGAGTTCTTTGAGGTAAGTGCTCTGGAACACAGCCAGGCCAAGAATCTTAATTATCAATGGATTGGTGATGGGGGTCAAATGTTACACATTAAAACTGAAAGAATCGCTGGTCTGGTCTACAAATTACTTTCATAACTAAACCAATGAGAGAAGTGATACAGGACATAACATAGACATAACATCATGTGTAAGGCAGGAGTTAACTAAAGAAATTGCTATTAGGTTAAAACGCATAATAAACAATATTAAGTAATAAACAAAAACATAATAAACAATATCAGGCAAAACAAATTTTTCGTTTTGCTTGTTCCTGTTCATTATAAGAAAAACAGTTGGTTAAAGGCTACTTGTTAAAACAGGGCTGGCTGTGAAATAAATGTGCTCTGATGGCAGAGAGGTTACAGAGGCACATAGATACTAATCTGACAAGTAACTGATTTACACTTTACTGAGTGTTTTTATCAAACTGTTTTTCTCTTCATTCTTTAGGAGGTCTTCACTGAAATGGAAGAGAAGTATGGAGAGGTTGAGGAGATGAATGTTTGTGATAATTTAGGAGATCACTTGGTGGGAAATGTCTATGTGAAGGTAAGATTAAATATCTGTCAATTCAACTACTTAAATGCACAAATATCAGTGCATTTAACATTTTCAAATGAATAATTCAGGCCCTGCATTCTGAT
This sequence comes from Ambastaia sidthimunki, assembly GCA_036877625.1. Lineage (NCBI taxonomy): Eukaryota > Metazoa > Chordata > Actinopteri > Cypriniformes > Botiidae > Ambastaia > Ambastaia sidthimunki. Next base: position 3,931 of record JAZGTK010014421.1, read on the forward strand.
TGGATGTGCTGTTCAAAACTTTTGTTAAATTTTGGTATACTCACTCATGAACACGTTAAGCTAAATATCATAGAGAATTGTTTATTAATAATATAACTATATTCTGAACAATGGTGTATTTTATATTGTTGTTTTATGAAAGATATACGACGCTCTGAATCGTGGTTATTTTACCAAAGGTGGGTTTGAGGCACTCATTTCATGTCTAAGACCACTGTGGTAAAATCACTGTAACACCCTTTCATTGCTTACTCGTGGGTTTAGTGTCAAGAACCATCCAAAACTCTGTACACTTTGTTTGTAGTTCCGGCGTGAGGAAGATGCTGAGAAGGCAGTGATTAGTTTAAATAACCGCTGGTTTAATGGCCAACCCATCCATGCTGAGCTCTCGCCTGTCACTGACTTCCGAGAGGCCTGTTGTCGACAGTATGAGATGGGGTAAGTGATCAAACACCCAGTAGAGAGCACCGTAGACATACATACAGCAACATAAAACAAAAACACTCGCATACAATATTAAATGCACACAGATAAACATGTTTATCTCTGTATCTGATGTGCAGCTGTCACACTTCATTGAGTTGTTGATTCAGGTCCACTGAGAGAAAGCATCCGAACAAGCAGCTGTTTTAATGCTTTAACTCAGATATTCAGATATTAACTCAGTGGATTCTGTGTGACTGATTGCAGTACATCTGTCTTCCTGCAGGGAGTGCACACGAGGTGGCTTCTGTAATTTCATGCACCTGAAGCCAATTTCAAGAGAGCTGAGGAGAGAACTGTATGGCCGCAGACGAAAGAGGTCTGTCTGTTCCCAAAACTGATGAATAAAATAAAGTTTCTTACTGAGTAGATGGTGGGGCTTGTAAATCTCACATTGGTTTTATCAATATTATCATTCAAGATGTGTAATAGATAAGCAAGAAGCCTTATTACAATAATAAATTGTCTGTTGTAATATAGCCTTACACAAAACTGTTTTTATGAAAAATGTGCTGTTTTGTGAAATGTTTTGACCCGCTAGTAACTGGTGTTGTCTTTCTCTTACAGGCACCGCTCTCGCTCACGTTCTCGTGAGAGACGCTCTCGTTCCCGTGAACGCAACAGAGGTGGAAGAGACCGGGAGAGACGGAGGTCAAGAGACAGAGAACGCTCCGGGCGATTTTAAACTCTCCAGCCTAAGGCTAACACTCATTCCCCAAACCCTGTCCAACCAGCTCTGTCCTTATGAAAATGTGATAAATGTGGAATTGAATTTCTTCCTGGTTTCTTTTTTCTGATTTCTTTATCCTCTGATCTTTTTACACAAGAACTGCTTGCTTTTCCAATAAACATACCTTAGACATTTTACTTAAAGATTTTTAGTAGTTATTTCTATAAAATGATCAATCATTAACTTCTGTGTTATTCTGTCTAGAATGTATTTTTATGTTTACTTTACTTTCTAATGATGAAGAATGCAGTGGTTGTACCCTAGTAAATTAAGAATTTTGGTTTAGCAAAAATTAACTTCAAAATTGGATCTATTGTCTCTGTAATCTGATTAATTTATCTTGCTACAGGTATTTTAATGATGAGGAAGGTGTGCCATCTAGCAGATAGTGTTAGTTCACAGCCAATGAGGTTCAAACCATATATTCAAGTTTGTTATAAAACTGCACCTCCTACTGACTCAATAACATACGTGTGTCGGGACGATATGATAACCCTTTGTTGTATATTTCAGCAGATAAGACATGTTATGAACGCATCCTAGTTCATGTAAGGACGTGTAATTTGCTTACATGATATTTAGCGTGATGTAAAGTTAGGAAATTAATTCTGCCGAAGACAGTAATTTTCTAAGAATAATAAGTACGAATTTTTGTAAAATTCCTATTTTGTAAAAGTACAATTTTATATAAAAGGTCATCATACAGTGATATATGGTGGTCCAAATAACAAAAGTCACTCCGACTTCTGCTGCTGAACTGGCTTTCTTTGGATAAGGGCGCAACTAACTGGCAATACGTGATTGGCTATGAGGAAAGAACGGACTCCCCTGCCGTAGCCAATCAGCGCGCCACGCCAACACGGTATACTGCTCGTCATTGGACGCATGTGAGCAGGTTCACTTTTCTCATTTTACAGCTAGTAAGATAGAGTCAGTTTGTGTAACTGGACCTCAGCGGCTTGTAACTTCTACTGTATCTTGTACGCAGGTGAGTAGATATGTCCGTTTGTATTGTAGCCGAAAAGCCCTCGAGAACCAAATATTGCTGTTTTCACAAAGAAGCGATAAAACCATCATCACACTAGGACACGACGACGTATGAGCTGTATGTCCATACGTCTTAAGCATTATTATATTGTAAGAGAGTATTCCTCATCAAGTTGTTTTTTATACGCCTTTATACCGAGAATGCAATGCGAGCGCGTGGCGAGCATGATGAACGTCACAGCCTCACGATCAGCGCAAACACATGGAACTCAATACCTTCATGATTGCGTCATTTTATCTTTTAGTATGTTATTGCGGTAATAGGAAGTTAAATTATATATTTGACATGTTATACCTGCATATAGCTGCTGTGGAAATGTTCAATTTGGTATTCATTTTACTAACCATAAACATTCCATGCATCTAACCCGGATGACAGACTAGTACTTTTAAAAGCCGTTCAAACGCGGCTTTACTCGTCCCTCTTTAATTCTAAGGCATAATTAAAGTCCTTTATTATATGGGTCCGTGAACTTTGTTATATAAACAGAAAGCTTATAGGAAAAAAATACATAAATGTATACAAAATTGCACATCGTAGGGGTTTCCATAATTTTTAAACACACACACACACACACACGTGCGTATATATAAACAAATTACCAAAATTTGTTTAAAATTGCATGAGGCAAAACGTTTGTGTAGAAAAACGTTACTCTCAAGACCCAACAATTATATTTGTGATTTCCATATTTATTTCCATAGTAGGCAATAGGGAAAATTAATTCTCTGACTAACAAAGACTATCCCAACTGTCTGGAAAGCCGTTTCTGAGAGAACTGAAAGCATCTGTGGAAAGCAGAAGTGTGTTCTTTTGCATCTTGTATCTTACTTTTTTGGTTTAGCTCTTTTATTTTTAGAGTGTGAGTAACACTGAAAAGATTGCTACCTGTTATTCTCTATTGATTTTATATTTTAAAGCCAAAGAGCATGTTTTTCAGCATCTATGAACTCTGCTGTATGAGCTCCTTTTTCTTTCATGATGGTTAATGTGCAGTATTGGTAAATTTACAAAACATCAGAGTCTCAGTCCTGCGTTGCCCTTTTGACTGCACTGTTTGTTTGAGGTTGTGTTTCAGTGTATGTTTATTGCATAAGAGTTGCTTTCTGGTAGATGCAGGAGTGTGTGAGGTATGAACCTGGTCGAGCACAGTTGTGTGGTTCTCAGGAGATGTAGATATCTCTCCTGCTGGATCTGTGTGTACACTGGATGACTTGAGTCAGTTTTTCCACAGGAAAAACCTTTATTTCCGTGTACTTTCATTAAACCTGTATAAAAAAAGCCAACAAGTTTTTAACATGAGCAAATTTCCGATTGATACAGGTGTACCACAGGCCATCTTATTCAGAGTTCTAGAAACCAGAATATTGGCTTAATCCTGTTATCCTGTTATAGTAATCTATTCATGCATTTAATTTAACTGACTCATACATAATCCTAATATGACCAAGTTCTGGTTAGTATTGGAATATTCTTATATTCTTATGTAAATACAGTCATTAGTTGTTTTACCACAGGTTACCTAATGGATCTCCAAAGTGCATTCCAGTCTTGTGTTGATTATCAGTAATAGCTTTTTATTAGGGATCAACCTTTACTTATTTATGCCTTTACCATGAACAGATGGCAGGAAGTTGTTATCTGCCGACTCCTTTAAAAGATATCGTAATCAGGAAGCTTTTTGTTTTTGTACACTTTCCAAATAAGATGTTGTTTTCATTCTTTCTCTGTCTTTAAAAAAGTAAAAACATTAATATCATCATACATTAAGATTATTATTTGTCAATGATTATGTTCCAAGAAAACATTAACATTTGATTAATGGTATTGGATTATTTACTTCAACAAAAGCTTTATTTAATGTGGTTGTGTTTGAATTTAGTTGCCATCCTTATCAGTTTTGTCCATGCAAATGATTTAACAGTTATATTTTGAGCTGTATGTGCACTTGTGTGTTTTGTGGAAAAGTTTAGTCATTAAAAATAAACAAAATTAGAGCATGTTTGTACATCTTGTTGCACTTAAATGGTGCTTTCAGGCTCCTCTGTTGCATGTTTTGATCTGTCAACATTATGTAAGAATTTGGATGATGCCAGCACTATATTAAACCGTGTCTGAGTGAAAGTTCACTGATATGTTAATGGGGGTGGAACATTGTTGCGTAATGTTTCTTAATGTTTTACAAAAGGCAGTTTAACAAGTTTTACCTTTTCAATAGGTAAGCCATGCCATCTACTTTAGAGTCAGCAGGAAAAGTCTGTCCACATGCTGCCAAGGTCCTCCTGAAAGGAGACACTAAGAATGAAGAACCTGCGTTAAACAGTGATGCCAGAAACAATTTAAGTATGAAAGGCTCAGCAAATATGACTGAAACAAACAGTCTCCATGTGAAGAGTATGGATGAAGATCGTATGAAGAATGGATCAGATATCAGCCTCGAGAGGAAATGGATTCGCCCAGATTTGCCCAGCAGATGCACCTGGAAACTCAATGGCCCAAATACAGACTCACCCCACAACCACTTCCAAAAGTAAGCTAATATAATAGTATACACTATAGAAGATGTTACATGCGTTCATATTTGTCATTTTGGAGGAAAGGTTTAATATTGGGTTTTTGGGGAGTGTCACAATGTCAGTGATATAAAGCAAGCCATATGTTTTACCTATAAAGTGAAATGCTGTGTGAATTGCCCCTTAAGAGTAATATCATTGTTTGGAGTAAAAATCTTTCTACTTTACAAATGAAAACTAGAGACTAAAATCCACACAATACCTACGTTATGTTCAATACTTTAAAATACTTATAAAATTAAAATTAATTAAAAAAATTCCCTGCCTTACAGTCTCGCATATTTAGGTGTCAGCTCTGTTTTGCATGTTTTCTAGGTAAAATTGTTAATCAGTCATATAGAGAGTAAATTGCAAAGTCCTGCTGAAAGTTTTAACAACATTGTTCTTCGAAGAATAATGACTCCTCTGAAAATGAAGGATTTAAAGAAGGGTGTGGTCATTCACTTAGTGTAAACCAGTAGCACAATCTACTGATGAGTCCTGATGATTCGCTCATATCAGTGGCCTGAACATGGTTGATGGTTGACATTTACCTGAACGTTTGTTTGTAGTAAATGTTTGGTAGTATGTGTGTGTAACTGTAATATGCTTCCTTTTCTAATAGGACAAAGACGCCCAGTGTCCTCCCCAACATTTTATATAAGATTGGAAATACCCCACTGGTCCGCATGAACAAGATTCCCAAAACGTTTGGCCTTAAGTGTGAGCTCTGTGAGTATCTGTACGATAAACATGCAGAAGAAGTGTGTGGGTGCTAATTTTTAGCCCTGATTTCCTGAAGTGTTTTTTGCTGATGTGATATGTAAGGTATGATGTGATCGTCTAGAACAATCTATAAACTGTATGTGTCTGCACGTGTGTGTGGGGGGGTGTGTTGATGGGAATTAAGGGGTTGGTCCACTGGTATGAGGAATGCAGGTGTTGGGTTTCAGTCAGAGTGAACCAAGTGAGGACGTGAGAGTTTACTGAGTTGCATTCGAGTGCATGCGTGTATATATTTTAACCAATCTCTTAGTTACCACCTGGAATATAAGCATAGGGAATGACCAACATTTGAAACTGTTCTATCTGTTTCTACTGTACTTTCTACTTTACTGTACAGAACTGCTAGAAAATTCAGTTATTATTATGAGGTGTAAAAGGCTGCCAAATAACCCCAAGCTATTTCAGCAGGTAGAGTGCAGTGGGTGCATACCAGTTGGTGCAACATTCAAACATTTCATCAGGATACAGTCAAGAAACAAATGCTAAATGATTTAATAAATGTTTGATGGTAACTGAATGCATTTGAGCAACACAGACTCTTTTTTTTGGGTGAAAGATGAATGAGTTTAGCTGCATGGGTCACAAGTGTCGCAGGCCTGTAGTTAAGCCCCTCTTTGGTTTAATAAGCATTAGTTGAAATAGTTTTTGTGTAAAAGTCTTTTGATCTCAAAACCTTTGATCCTCAATTAGTCTTATAATGATGATTCTGTAAGTCTAGAGATTTCATGTGAAACGGATTAATCTTTGGCCAATTGAGCTAAGAAGCTTTAGAATTGCTGACTAATTACATCTGAGTAAGTGCATATTTTGGCTTTAGTCTGTTTGTGTGTGGTTGAGAGGGAGTGATGCCTCCAGTACGGGGCACAAAAAGATGGTGCATATATCATACAAATATGCACGCGTCTGTACGAAAATTGGTACGCGTCTTTTTGACTCAGAAAAACTTCTGACATCCACTTTCTCCACTCAACTGGAAGAAAAGCGCATGGCATTTTTAATGCTTCTTGTAGGGATTTCATGTAATTGTCACAACCTGATTAACATCATGTCAAGACATTACTAAAGGATTCCTTTAGCAAATTACTAATTTTGATATCAGGAAACACGCATACTCATCAGAGGTATGCTATAAATGTACTGTAAATCGCTTTGGGGAAAAAAGCGTCTGCCAACAGTAATGTAAATATTTTGTCTAAAGTTATGAGGTTAACGTCTGCCAAAATGAATAAATATAATAGATAATCCTGCCCCCATTAAAAATAAATAGCAATGGTACTTTTACTTAAAATTTTGTAATAAAGTTTAAATGAACACTCTTCTGTGGGTAATTTCAGTGGCTAAATGTGAGTTCTTCAATGCTGGTGGAAGTGTGAAGGACAGAATCAGTCTGCGCATGGTAGAGGATGCTGAGCGAGATGGTGTTCTCAAACCAGGAGATACCATCATAGAGCCCACCTCAGGAAACACAGGTGTGTGTTGTCTCTCTGTTTATTGTCATTTAGTTTTGACCTTTAAAGCAACTACTTAAGTATGACATGTTAGGAAGTCATGACTTCATTTAGTTTGTGTAATTCAGACTTTGGTGTACTGAAGTGTGTGTGTGTGTGTGTGTGTGTGGTTAGGTATTGGACTTGCCCTGGCAGCAGCAGTTAAAGGGTATCGCTGCATCATTGTCATGCCTGAGAAAATGAGCATGGAAAAGGTGAGTCCATAAGGATGCACCAGGTTTAATGGATAAAGTTTTACATTTATTAATATTTGTGTTCTGTTATCATTTATATTTTTGTGTTCTTTTACTAGGTGGATGTGCTTCGTGCTCTCGGAGCTGAGATTGTTCGAACCCCCACCTCGGCCCGTTTCGATTCTCCTGAGTCTCATGTTGGTGTGGCTTGGCGTTTGAAGAATGAGATTCCTAACGCCCACATTCTGGACCAGTACCGCAATCCCAGCAACCCCCTGGCTCACTATGACACCACTGCAGAGGAGATTCTGGAGCAGTGTGACGGTAACTACAGTTTATTAGTCCTGCTGACTGCTCCAATCACAAGCTGATGCTGTGATTTTGTCTGGATCAGTTGCTTCCTGCTGACTGCTCCAATCACAAGCTGATGCTGTGATTTTGTCTGGATCAGTTGCTTCCTGCTGACTGCTCCAATCACATGCTGATGCTGTGATTTTGTATCTGCTCTCTGTAGGTAAAATTGACATGCTGGTGGCTGGAGCTGGCACTGGTGGCACAATCACTGGTGTCGCCCGCAAGTTAAAGGAGAAATGCCCTAATATCAAGGTGATTTCTTTTCATTGATGCTACCGATGACTGTATTCTATTTAACACTACACTGAGCAAATGTGTCGAATGTAATACAGTCTCATTCAAAAGCTGACACTTCCTAAAGGAAGAAATATACACTAAATCAAGTTTTATTTCATTTTTCTATTTTAATATTTTTGCAACATAAGCGACAATCTATAGACAACATGATATTTATGGTTCAGTAATATCATGATTTGTTTGAGCAAAGATGCTTGTGTTTTAAAGTTATAGTTATTTTATAGATTTCTCCTCTCTACCTTGTCAGTCACCTCTAAGCAATTTAAATACAGGTGTGTTAGTAACAGTGTGTTAAACATAGAAACCTTCAAGCCTGTGGTTCGTTCTCTTCCATCTTAATAAATTAACCTGTATATCAAAAACAATATAAGGAAATTTCTTCTAAGCTGACAAGATTTATCTGTATACACATGCTTTAGCTAAGATGCTAATCAGTACTCAAAAGAAATACACTTCATTTACAATACCTTATCATTTTTGCACTGCTTGTATTCAGTAAGTGTCTGTATCATTGGGCTTCAGATTGTTGCTGTGGACCCTGAAGGCTCCATCCTTGCTGAACCAGAGGAACTGAATAAAACGGATAAAACTCAGTATGAGGTGGAGGGCATTGGCTATGACTTCATCCCCACTGTTTTGGACAGATCTGTAAGTGTGTGTGTGTGTACACAACAGGCTTTGATGCAGTCAACATGACTATTTAATGTTTACTGATGCCAGTCAACCCTTTACTGAACCTCACCCTAAAACATTACTGATCAGTCCTGCATTCGCAACTGAAGTTTTGTGTGTTTTGAAAATTTGTGTAAAATTCTTTGTCTTTACCAAACCTTGAAATAAATCGAATGCTTTCTTGAGCATTAAATTGTATCAGCCGTCATTTCCAAATGAACATGTAACATCAGTAAGGACACGTAACTCACCATTTTTGTCATAGCAGAGTAGAGAAAAGAGTATAGTAGAGTATAAAGAGTATAAAAATTCACAGTAACAATTTTTTTAAAGAGAAATGCCAGATTTAGATGCTTTGCAATGTCACACATTGTAACCAATAGTGGGACATAGTGAAGGGCTTATTTCATATAATGTAAAAGCTACAATTATGTTGTAACTGAATTGTTTTTATTTTAAGGTGGTCGATAGTTGGTACAAGTCCACTGATGAAGAGTCCTTTGCCATGTCTCGTATGCTTATCAGAGATGAAGGGCTCTTGTGTGGTACGTGACTCCTGGTACGTTTTCACATTTGATATGTGTGATATTGTGTGTAGCTGAGCTCTTCTGCTTTCTTTGTGTTTTTAGGTGGGAGTTCAGGCACGGCCATGTCTGCTGCAGTTCAGGTAGCAAAAGAGTTAAAGGAAGGCCAGCGCTGTGTGGTGATCCTCCCCGACTCCATCCGCAACTACATGTGCGTCTCGCTGTACCCAGCAGTCTAGTGTGTGTGTGTGCGTGCGCGCATTGTGCGTGCGCGTGTTGTGTTGTCTGGTGGATTAAGTGATAACAAAGCTATTGTGATGTTTTAGAATTAACCCTAAACAGCTAAAATGCTCAGTTTCATACTACATTGTTTGTAAAGCTGCTTTTGAAACTGTAACTTCCCAAAACACAGTTGACTACTCTAAAGTTTAAAACCGTTTTGAACCCCAAAATTTTAACCAGCAGTGTATAACCAAAGCCTATTATGTTGTTGTATATTGTGTTCTGTGATTACAATGATGTTCTATTTTCACAGTTACTAAAACATTGTATACTATGTGCTGTATCAGAGTGTTAAAGTGCATTTACAATGTCTAATACAGTGTAGGCATGCCCTAAGAGTATGTTAGTATACCCCGAGACTTGACCTGAATGCTTTATTTCTCCACAGGTCTAAATTTCTCAGTGACA
>JAZGTK010014422.1:0-13747 GCA_036877625.1 Ambastaia sidthimunki
ATGGGAGATTTGTAAGACAGCCTTAATAGACTGTATTAAATATTCCTTAAAATGTAATAAAACAAATAGGTTTTTGGTTCTTGGCTGGGACGGGGGTCAGAGACCCTGCTAATATCACATCAATCCTGGACGGTTGAAGGATAAATGGGGTCCGTTTGGGCTACATTTTAGTATTTTTTGATGGAAAACACCAAGACAATTAAGGGGCTGCTGTATATTAGAAGGTTTGGGGATGGGGAGGGTAGAAGTGAGCAATGCTCAGTATACGCGTTCTTGCGTTTTGGTCTCATAATGCCGCTATGCCCACACGTCCAGCAGTAAAATGAAACGAGAGGTAACGTTATTGTATCTGCATTCAGTCACAGAGGCATTTTAGATAATTTGCATTTAGATCATCTGACAGTGGCAGCTGCAGCAGTCTGCAAAATCTATGACTGATGGTGTGATTTATATGGATATTTATAAGAACCTCCAAGTTAGTTTACATGTATGTGTCTCATTCATGCATTCTTGAAGTCATGTAGTCTTTAAACATATGTTAATTTGTGTATTTTGCTTTTACAGGTTTAAAACAGACCAGCAGCTCGTATGAATTTCTGAAGGCAGTCTTAAGGTAATCTCATACATTTTCCTACTTTGACAACACTGGGTTTTCTTATTAACACACACATTGTTTTGATTTACTCCTGTTTTCTGTAATCCTGTAATTTAATCTTGATCATAAATATGTTAATATTTAATTTGAATTAATTGAATTCCATGCAGCAGGTATGCTATATTGAAATATGCCACAGATACTCACACACACACAAACACACACACACACACACTATGCTTCTTGTTGGCGTGTGTTTATGTAATTCTGTGGGCAGTTGCAAATAGAACAGCTCTCCTTTGGCAAAGCAGCAGATCTCTGTCAGTGTATTTGATGTGCACTGAACATTCTGTCAGTCTGGAAGCAGCGAGATGTCTGAGGAGGCTGTCAGTCTTCCCAGAGTAATCCAAATGAGACAGCCCTGCCGAAACCTTGCCATCTCATCTCAGACACATTTACATTGAATCCACTCGCTGAAAAGGTTTTTCCTCCTTTCACAGAGTCTGACAAAATGTTGATTCTATAATACACGGTATGCTGCGTCGCTGTGAAAATAGTGTTCTTACTGTTGGTATACTGTCCCATTAGGGCTGATGCAGAGAAAAATTTATGGACACACAGAATCATGCCTAAACATACATGAATGTATATATGTGCATATATACAATACTGTGCAAATGTTATAGGTCACCATTAGATTTTAGCAATGGTGTTTAAGCAATGGTATAATGACTATATATAATTATTTCTCACTGTCTTTATTAGAACACAATCAAAATTACAGGAAATGTGTATGCAGTTTTAAAAAAACAGGAAACAATTCAGAAAAAAACAGCTTCTATAAGGTGATACGTATTTAGTGTGACCTCCCCTTACACTTGAGCAATGGAAGAAAACTGGCTCTCTTGAACCTAAATGGAATAGAGCCCTAATTTATAATTCTAATGACTTCAGGACAGTCCCCCCAAAAAGTTTAAGATGTGCTTTGTAACGGATAAATAATCATTTTTGCCTAAAGAAACCATTTTGTTTTGAAGATGTTTTTTGTATTTTTATTTTGTGTGCGTATTTCCCTGTTTGTATCTTAATATTTGTGTGCATATTTCCTGTTTGTATCTTAATGAAGAGACAAAATAATAAATGTGGTTGTCATTAAAACTTTGCTAAAACAACAAAGATGGTGGTGGCCAAAGACGTTTGCCCAGTATGTATATTTGAACATATATTAGACAGTATTATTATACATGTATTAACACACACATATCCCCTAACATAAGAGTCTATGACATACAAACTTACTCTGAAGTTAAGAGAATTTGTTATCAATGTTGAATCATCTCTTTATTTTGGCAGCCGCTGAGGAATCTTCTCTTGACGGTGGACTTGAGCAGCAGCTGCTGTGCACTCAAACATTTTCCTATTTCTGCACAAGGTGGATCGCGTAACTGTCACTTTATCACTTCTAGAGTCCTCGTGAAGGACAAAAAGCTTAAGCTGACCTAACAAAACAGACACTTGTCACATCCAACCCAGTGGACCACAGTTGGGAACAACAAGAACTTAGAAGGTTGCTCTCAACAAATCAACATTCAGCTATTTGGTCTGTTAACTACAAGCTGTAAAGTCTGACTGTAAAGTTTACAGAATTCAAAAGAGTTTTAACATCAGCAACCAGGCACAGTGTAATCCAACGTATACTTTGTTATGATGAATGTGGTTGGTTATAATATTAATATAGCTTAAATTTATTTGAATTCCCATCTCCATGTGCTATTTGTTGTGTCGGACAATGAAACCAAAATCGGTTCATTCTCTCTTTCTGCGTTTATGTGTGTGGCTCTACAGCTACGGCAGGCTGTAACACAGTAGCCCCTTTGTGACCTGATAACATTTATAGTTGTAATGGATTTTTTTAATGGCCGTCATTAACTCGCACAAAGAGGGGTGAAAAAGATTGCTTGTACATTTTTTGCTGGTATTTCAGCTTTACAGCATTATGTTCGGATATGTCTCCTTCCATCATTTTTGTTTTACAGCCCACGGAGTCAAAGTGTTTTAATGCGTAGCCTTAATATCAGCCTCATGTCTTTAGTCAGTGACAAGATGATTTCATTGTTTAATTAATCTTCAATTACTGCTTAAAACATCAAATATTAGTAGTCAATTTTTTTTTCCAAGTTTGTTTATTTGGCATGACCGTTTGTTCAATGTTAAAGTTGCATCATTAGAAAAGGCAGGATACTCCTGATAAACAAAATTTTCATTTGGTAAAAAATGTAATGTATCAAAAATGTTAATAAAAATAATGTCAATGATCCCTTATTGTCTGGTCATTTACACTATACCAATATCCTGCTAAGTGAATTTATCTTTTAAGACATACAAGTGAGAAAAAGTCCAGCAGAACTATATCTCCTTTCATTGGATTAAGTCAACTCAACTCCATTCTGCAAACCTTATTAAGTGAAAATTGAATTTTCCCAAACTATTCCCATCCTGTTCTCTTCTGACCCAAAGGATTCTTCTCTCATTTTGCTATCACACTGCTTCATAGCACCGGTTATGGTTCTTTCTTTGACAACCAATGCTTTGTTTCAGTTTGTTTTCTTTTGATTTTTTTTCTTTTGTGGCTCTGACAACTGGATTAAGTTGAAATATATGGCAAAGCCCAGGAAGTGTAGAAAAGAGAGGACGGACACTAGCACTGGAAACAGATCGGGCAACTTGGCTGGGGGCTCCAACCACACACTCGTAAAGCTCAACGCAGCCATGGCCACCAGTGAAAACCAGAACTGTATAAGACAAAGTGAATAACATTTAGGAATAACATTTACATTTGTTACAACAATGTACTAAAAACAGAGTTTTTCACATACAGATAACAAAGTTCTAATGATCATGTTCATCACCAATGTATTATGCATGCCAAGCCAGTAGTTGGCGATGTTACTACATAGACTGAACACTGACGTCACAGTTTTCACAAATTCACAATTTTTGTACACAATAATGGTATGGTTCTCAAAAACTTGAACCACGTTTTCAAAAGTTGGTTTTCATGGCCCTAAAATGCTAAGATGCATTAGAAAATGAAAAGTGATTAAGTAATTTATATATTGTCAAAATAGTTTATTGCTCAGTACACAGTTGATGTCTTATAGTTTGTTATATGAGATGTGTATTTTTACACGTGTGCACATGCTTTTCCTGCTCTGTTTATCTTGCTCAAATAAGTTGTGATGGCTCAGACTTGTCCCAATAGGTTATTCAGTTCTAACATAGGGTCCTCAGACCCACCCTATGTTTCACCATTCCAACCCATCTTTCCTTATATATTCTTATAAGGAAAGATCCTTCCATCTTTCCTTTTTGTTATATGAGATCTTCTATAAAGAATGAGTAATTAGACTAGAGAATATTGCACACTTTCAATGATGTTACAAACATTTAGTGCCTGAAATGATAAAAAAAAAAAAATCAAAATCAGATCAGGCCGTTCATACTTTATTCCAAAAAAGCCTGTCTGAAATTTATTTTTCATGTTTATTTTCCACCCTTTTTCGGCATGGTAAGTCGTCTTATGGAGGGAAGTATAAACATTAACATGTCTATTTAGAACAGATGGAGTGAAGGATCAGTGGAAATGCTGGTGTGAGCAACAGGACCCTCTATGAAACTCTACCTCAGTCATAGGGCCCCCTTATTTATGTCTCTTGTGTAAATAAATATATCTAGGCAAACCTGTGTTAATGACTCACGCTACATAAATAGCACATCTCCTTGTGTCGGACGTTCACGCAAAGAGCCACTGAAACACTCAGTCCTCAAAAGCGTTAAGAAGAGCGAGGGGTCAAACTAATCTTAAAGTTATGGGCGATTTTTTTAAGGTTGAGGACAGTACGCTAAACTGACTTCTTCATAAGCATCAATTTCATTTATGTCAGTGGAGTAACGGGCTGTGACTGTCAAAGTTAACTTACTTTCCATTTAATGATCCGGCTGAGTTTGAGTTTAGGCAGAAAGTACTGGGAGAGTTTGTGAAAGACTCCCAGCCTGAGCTCTTCATCTGTGCTTCTCTCCAAAGCAGAGAGCAGATACAAGCCCAGAAAGAGGAACGCCAATGAGGTCACTGTGTAAGGCAGCAACAGACCGTCCTTTAACAGCAGGGGGAGCATGCTGGAAAGAACACAAAACACACAGCATAAGCAATACAAACCAGCTCCTGGTGGGAATGTATTTACTGACTTTAATACACACCTTTGTGGAATACTTTGTTTTGATAGTATGTATATTATGTTACATTAATTTCTGTATTTAGACCTGTAGACTGTATAATTGACCACTATCCCAGCAACCAATAGCATGCAAACCTGCAGTCTCTATTTGACATTAAAATGATATCAATATAATTCAATTCTGTTATTATTATCAAAAATAAACACTCTCATAATACAAAACATGTCTGGATTTGTTTTGCAATTGATTATGAATTAAGAATGACAATAGTATGTGCATACATAACAAATACATTTGGAATTAAACTGACAAATATTTTTAAGCATTTGGTGAAAAAACAACATTTGGAATTACTTTTGATACAACTGCAACAATGCACCAACCTTATCTTATTAGTACAAATGCTGCCATTGAGTGTGTTGACAAAATAAAACAACCTTTGTGTTAGCAGAATAGGTCATGACGAAGAAAAAACAATACAAGCTGTGAATTTTGATGGCACAACATTTCACCATAATTAGTGAAAAGCGTTGAAATTAATGGTGTGTGTTTGGGGCATAGAACATTATGGCAATGTAATGTCTCTGTGTGCTCTTGTGGATATTTTTCCTACTGGTGGAACAATTACTCTGTCATAGAATATAATCCAGTTATCTTCCGTAACAAAGAGCTTCATGTCTCCAACAATAAAACAAATATGCAGCTCTGAAACTGTATTTGTTCAAGAGAGCAGTATGATTGCAGAGAATGGTGGGCTGTGTTTATACAAAAGGGTCTTAGTTTAATGGTATGTGGACTATGTCATGTAAGCCAGTGATATCCTTACACTAAACCATGCACACAACAATTAGGCTGGACAGCTGGGACTCCCCTACCAGATACTACACTTCCTCTCACTATATATTTGCTGATCTTGTTTCTATCTTTGCCATGAGGATTAACTTATTTATAGTACTGTAATGTTAATTAAGTAACAGATATTGCTTGTTATCTTACCTGAAAGTTGATGTTAGGAGAAACCAAATGGCAATCAAAGGCATTTCACTGATGATGAGGCAAACCGGTCTGTAAAAAACATTGTTGACTTTTGAGACAATATCTGCAGATACACAATGGCAATGCTATTATTATATAGTTTATGGTAGAGGGTAAGGACAAGGTATCACTAATATCTCTACAGTATTAACACTACCTTTGTCAACCATACAGTTAAATTTAGAAAAATTAAATTTAGAAAAATTCCACTAATCATTGTTATTGTCACTGATTAATCGTGCACGATACAATGCAACAATTAAAATCTGTTACTTTTTTCGTGACTACGAACAAGTTTTTTTTATTGCTATAATACATACAGAAGTAAACATACAGTATTCTAAAGATGAAACTACAGCACTATACTAAACAATTAAACTTTCATTTACGTGGTATGTAGTTTCAGTGCCATCACGAATTTCAACTTTCTTAATGATTATTTCCCAAACAAGCTTCCGTACATCCCTTTCCATCTGCCTCTGTTGTGAATCAGGCAGTCCCGCCCCCAAACTCACATAATTGGTTAAACCAAAATTTGAATGTCAGGCCGCATCAGCAAACAATGTTTTGTTATTGCACAGTTTACCTTTAAACATTATACTGAACTATTACTATTTCTTTAGCTTGTTGTATGTGTTTGCATCGTGTCATATACATGTAAATGTATTGTTGAGCAAAGCGCTGTTCAAGACACTTGGATCAAGTGGTATTAATTATTATTAATTATTATTCTGGTGCTTACAAGGCTGCTAGAAGGATAGACTTCTCATGGACTTGGAAGGAGAACAGGAAAAATGCCAGGGAGGAGTTTGCCTACAGTAAAAACAGACTAGGGGCGTCAGTGGTCAAAAATACAAACTGTTGAACTGTTGTAGACAAACACATAATCATTCCGCTTACCAAGGCGAGCTTGAATTGCCATAAAGTTGGTCTGAACAACAATTTCATTGATGAAGGCAGGACAAACAACAGAGTGAGAGCAAAACTGCAGGAAAAACAAACAAACAATTTCATTGGATACGTCCAGGCATTAATCAAAGATTTACTACACACACAAACAGAGCGAAGAAATACGATCAAGAGCAGCTATTGCCAAATCCGTAATCTATCCCATGGAACCAGAGGACGCGGCTGCCTGATCTTTTTATACTTCCTCACAGTAAACAAGAAAGATCCCAGCATGCAGGACATGCATGAAATACTGGCACAGGCCGGCGAGCACTCACAGAATGATTTTAACCCCTCAATCATCACTCTCTTGGAGGAAAGATGGGTTGGAATGGTGAAACATAGGGTGGGTCTGAGGACCCTCAGTTAGAACCGAATAACCCTATTGGGACAAGTATGAGCCATCACAACTCATTTAAGCAAGATGAACAGAGCAGGAAAAGCATGTGCACGTGTAAAAATACACATTTTAACACATCTTAAGGTAATGTGTTTTTCTTCTTTTAATTTAAAGATTTTCTGCTGACCCACAACAATGAAAAAAATAATTACTAGCCCTGCACGAATAAACTGAAAACAGAGATAAACAGATTACAACAAATCACGAAGGGAATATTCAAAGAAATCATCTTAACCAAGCCCTTGCACCTGCAGATTAGCCTCAGCATATTTCAGTCACAAAATCTCTCTGATATCATTAACTACCCATAATCCCTCTGTGCCCTCCATTATAATGAGATGCGTTTTGCAAACTTGGTAAGAGGGAATAGAATGAAAGGGACTGATAGGAGGAGATACATACAGAGACAAAAGTGAGGGTGGTGGGTAAATGGATGGTGAAGGATTACCTGAGGAACAGCTGAGTCTCTCTGGACAGCAGGGTCTTGATCTTTATCAGCACATTCAAGCTGCACCATGTGTTAGCCACTTTATCCTGTCAACAAACACATGCTGTCAAAGTCACTACACTAATGCTCTCCGGACAGAATGACACAATGAGAACGAATGATACGCTGACCGCTATCAGTTTTCCGTTCTTCATAAACAGTTGTTTAAATTGGTGTAAATTATGGGTGTCAAACTCATTTTAGGTCGAGGGTGGATTCAGTTTCAGCTAAAAAAGTGAGTTCATGTAAGTGCAAGGGCTGAACAGCACACATAATTAATAAAATAATTCTACCGCAAACACAACATTAGTAATTTTTTCTGTTTTCTTGTAGATAAAAATTCTGTATTAATTTATTACGTTAACATAATAAATTGACAAATTTTGTTATCACCATATTGTACTTTAAACTTATTTCATCACATCATTCAACAGACCAGATTTGGTTGCGTTGGCCCGCATACCATGTTGACAGGCATAAATCATGATTATTTTACAAATACAGTGTGGCCCTTTAAATTATTCATATAATAACACCAATAGTACAAGTGTTGTTTTTTATTATTGTGAACCAAAGTAAAATATTGCAGCTAAAGACATTTTCTGAAATAACACTGAAAGATTCATGATCATGCTTACAAAATTAGCACTGACAAATAAGGCAAGTGTCTTTAAATGGCATGTGGCTTTTGAAGAGAAAGCACATAAGTGGCATTACTCAGAGTAATCATTTCCCAACTGAAAGCGCAATAAAAATTCCTGTGGGCATTCTAGGGGGCATTTATACAAAGGGCAGGGGTGAAGTATTGCACTCTCATAAATTTCCCTGTCAAGGAACCGGGATGTCAAAAAAAGCTATGCACTTATTTGTAAACTTATGGACATGAGGTTAAATGTATGATGCTAATCTTATGACTTTCTTACTGCATGCCAAGCACATTAATAATGACAGTCAGCCTGCAAAGACTGCGGCTTTGCCACCTACAGGAGACCGAATTGCACCTTTCAGGAAACCGATCCACCGTGAGTGCCCCTTGACCTTTCCGCTGAGGTATTGCCTCGTGATTCCTCAAAGAATGGTGGCCTTTAGCAGTTGTGTGGCAGTGAAATTAGTAAATGGCATAACAGTTTCAAGTCATCTTCTGAGAAACTCTGCATTCTGCTCTGTCCTCGAAAACACAGCTGCTGTCTTTCACAGCTGTGTGTGTGTGTGTGAGAACACTACAGCTGAAGATGAGCTGGCCTACAGGACTCATAGTTATTCTCGCAGCCACCAAGGAGAACCGCCCCCATTTGTACACTTGGAAAAACACAAGATGTCCCAAGATTGTTAATCCAGCACTGTAATCCTGGGTTATCTTGTTCCATGTTTTATACTATTCATACTTTTACTGGATTTATTAATTTAATTTGGGTCTTTAAGGCTGTAAGATTTAATTTAGTTTTTTTTAATTTAGGTTTTTGTGCTTTGTATATAATAAACTCTGCGTTAATGTACTTATTTGGATATTTCTGAGGACAATAAAATGTATTTGATTAATACAATTCATGACTGGCATACAAACTCTTTTAATTTCTTTTCATTAACGGCTGTTAAGACTCCTGTACAATAAAGTACAAAAGCAAACAAATAGTAGTTTTTCTTTATTTCAGTTAATACACTTTTGTTAATAAATCGTCATTATCATTTTTCTTTCAGGAGCTGCTACCAAACACAGCACACAAAAGAACTTGTGATTGTACAAGACATGAGCATTTAATGAGGTAAATGAGGTAAATGAGGTAAAAAAAACTGTTTATGATGGTTGTCGGTTGCTAAACAATCTGTGGTAACATTCTAGCAATGCATCATTTTACACTGCTAACCCTTCTGGAGCAGTTTTCTAAAGTTATAGTTAAAGGCAGGGTTTAAACAGGTAACCTTGTTTAGAAAATTACAAGTGTAAAATGTTGCCGTAGGCAAGGTTAAACGTAAAAATAGCCACAACTAAGGAACAAGGCTTTCAGGCTCAATAGAACTTTCTACAGTACAGTAAAATGCAAGACCGCAGTTTGTCCTGGACGGTTACCCTCTGTACATTTTGCAATTAGTACAAGTGCCACCCCAGAATCCCACTCAAGTGCTAACCCACGTAATCACGCGCATGCTCGCGGCTAAATGTTACCTAGCTTTAGCGTTCTGTGACAAATGTGAGCTAGCAGACCTCAGAGCAGCAGCCAAAACTCGCTTAGCACTCCCTTCGTCACAAATGCTTAAGGCTCTAGGTTAGAATTACTCACACTTTGTGTATTATGTTAGCCTCATGTCAAGCAAGCACATGATATATTCTGGGCTCTGAGCCCTCCCCTGAATTTTCAATTACTTCTCACAACATGCGCATCCCACGCCACTTTGACAACAGAGTTTCGGGTACGTTTCAAAAGCAAGCCGCTGAGCTTATACAGCATACATTTCGATATTAACTTACACGGGAGATGAGACCTGGTTTTACACACCGCATTGGACAGAGATCTGTTTTTCCAATAAACTCGACTTGAGCCCCTTGTTTGCTAATCAGATTTTAAGGATAAATCCTGTTCTGGGTACAAGGGGTCTTTTATTGAGGCAATCTATAAATATAGATAGATCAGATTGGTAGGTAAAGCACCATTGATCTTCTGTTTGCATCAGCACCAGGGACAAAAAACTGAATTGAACACTTTACAGTTTACAGAATTTTGTCCATCTGAAGTATGCAACCATCTACATTGGAATAACATTTTGGAAACAGTGTATTTATGCATTCACGCATACTTTCAAATAAATCTAATGCATGTGGATAAGGATTTCAAGGGCTTTTTAAAGCAGACCCTGCAATGGAAATTTTATAACAGGAAAGCACAGAGCTGGATAACAAGTATCATACCATAATGATGTGTTAATTCTTTACATATACATTTTATATACATATATTATATCTATCTATCCATCCATCTATATTTTGGCTTTTCTTCCATTAAATATTAAATCGAACTAATTACATTATATACTTAAACGTAGTCACAATTAATTACACCATTTTAATATTTGGTTTAGCAAGACATGTTGCCTGTAGTAAATATGTCAATGGACATAATTAAATGACCTTTACTTTAGGAAATTTACTTTAAAAAGTTACTAAAAGTAGCCTTAAAATGAACACTTTCTCAGTTTACTTTGCCTGTGTGTATACCGTATGCATGTTCAGTTGTTAGCATGGGTCTTATTCAGTCAGTAGACAAGAAGCTATTTAGGTAGACTTGAAGTGCTTTGCCTACAAATGGTTTGAAGTGATGCATATACCTCAAATAGTCCACGGCCAACAGGAAAAAGGCGATGAAGAATCTGCAGAGGCTGATGTGGGTTGGACAAAAAGGGCAGCCAGCAGAGGGCAAAGGTCACCAATACAGTCAATGAGATCTTGACCAACAGTAAAAGTCTGTATACACACAAAAAGTACAGCAAAAACCTCAACACAACAAATTATTCTGGTTATAGAATGTTTTTTTATTCACAACAAAAAGACAACATTTGTGTTTTTACAAATGCTATAATATTTTCCTTAGTTCTGTTGTAAATTATTATTGCGATTGCAATGAAATTAGATGTTTTTTTTGTAGTTTTGAGTTGTAAATCACAACAAGTTTGACTACTCAAGTAGTCAAGAGGCTACTCCGCATATCTTCACAGTTTTTCAGTTGTTATATTGGAGCTGCTAACACCTCTTAACTGTAGATATACAGTTGCACGCACAGGCATATCAGGGAGGGTCAGGCATGGTCACAGAGTCATCTGGACACGTCTCTTCCCAAGCAAACTAATCCACCAATACATCTGCCTCCAAATGCCCTTGGTACATTGTTACTAAATCAACAAATGCAAGGCAGCAAAGAGCAGAGTGGCTGCAGGGCGACTACATAAACTCTTACATGTAGAATCTAAGATGATATTAAGTCATACTGAAATTGTTGTAATGCACTCAATTTCAAACCACCATAAAATACTGCAGACAACTTTCCTTTTGCCAAAAGTCAAATTTTAGTTCCATATTTAAATACAGTTATAGTTAAAAGGAGTCTTTCTCTGTCATTTACTGCTAAATGAAAGCCCTGCTATGTGATTGTCACATGTCTACTGAACTTGGATCTGTGATAGTGTTCTTGTAAAGATTAAGAGTGCTTCAACAAATCTTTGGACCAGGGGTGCCCAATCCTGCTCGTGGAGGGCAAGTGGCCTGCAGAGTTTAGTTCCAACTTCCTTCAACACAGCTGCCTGGAAGTGTCTAATCTGTGTAGTTAAACCCTGATTAGCTGGTTCAGGTGTGTTTGATTAAGGCTAGAGCTAAACTCTGGAGGACACTGGGACTGGGCACCCCTGCTTTAGACTGAACAGGTGAAGCAGTATTAATGTCACAATAGGTAACAGGTGTTAACTGTGTTTTATGAAATTTACTTTAATTCTCTGGGGTTCCTTTTACAAATAAAACCAATAAGATGTAGATTTTATAGTGACCATGCAACTCACCCTCGGCCAGTCAAGCCCTGTTTGATACACTTTCCTAGGAGGTAGCAGAAGAAAGGCAGAGAGTGGTACAATTCCATTTGCTTGTAATTGAGAGCCAGGGTGAAAGCCAAGGAGCCAAACAGGTCCCAGCCCAAACCAAGTCCCAAAATGCCCCACAAGGCCAGACCCAGGCTCACACTGTTATATCTGAGATGCAGTTAAAGACAAGCTGAATTTTAAATTCACATTTTTGCAAGGGCCAAAAACGCCAAAAAGTATTTTAACATTAAATATGATTATGGGCATATTAAATAAACTGTGCAAGTGCAAATAATAAATACCAGAGCATGATTAGAGTAAAGGATACTGAAAATGGCCATAGTCAATCAGTATTAATCCTGGATACAGGAGGATGCACAAAGCTGTGGCAACCTATGAGAATGAAAAGAAATAGTGTGACCCAACCAAATCTCAATGATAAAAAATAGTCTAATTAAATGTAAACCATTTACTCACCTTTTGTCTTGGGGACCCATCACTAAGGTAAAAGCAGTAAAGCAAAACTGCTGGAATGTAGATCAAAATATCTGCAAAAAGAACTATTGGGATAGGAGAGGGTAATGTTGTGTCTATGTATAATGTTGGAAAGGAATTTATTGTCTATCTGTCTATCTATCTAATGTTCACAAAACTGTTATCTTGTCGAGAGAAAATAAAAGCATAAATATAACATAATATACCTGTATTGATTTTAATAACTAAAAACATTCCTTTATAAGGTTACAGTATAGTTTACTTTAGGGTTACAGTCATATAAGCCATGCTCAATGGAAAACATTTCCATGCAGTATAACACTAAAGATAATTCAAAGCTTTTCAATTTAGATCTTATCTTGCAAACAGGCTATAAATGAATCCATCTCACATTTATTTTTAAATAAATTATTGCTGTTAATACATACCTGTTGCCCTCATGAACAACTTATGAGAGTGGCTTTCAAAGCCTCTAGATGCATGCAACTCCACCCATTCAGGATTAAGCAGTTTTGCTCTAGAAAAACACACATCATGTCCATCATCATGCAGCCACATTGAGTTAAGTTAGAAACTCAAGAATGTTATAGAATGTAGAATGTTATACATTGTAAAATAGAACTTACACATATGCACATATCAGGCTATGATAGGCTGTCAGAGGAGGGTAGTCAAGTCCCCAATAGTTCAAATCATTATTTGAGGTATTAAAGTACCTGTTTTGGGGAAAAGTAACTGTTGGAATACACGTCCATAAAGGCATTTGCTTTATAAATGAAATAATATAATTGTGGATATAGCATTATATTGGTTTTTAAATAAATACACAAAGAAGGGTGCAGTTTAGCAAAGTTGCTGTGTAAACAAAATAAATAAGAGACACACCATTCATGAACAGGTAGATTGTAAGTCACTTCTTGCCAGTGTCTCTGTGCTTCATAATCACCAAACATCGGCGGTTTGCCTGCACCTAGATTCAATTAAATGGAAT
>JAZGTK010014423.1:0-13747 GCA_036877625.1 Ambastaia sidthimunki
ATTAAACAGTAATTGACACATTTATAGTATATATCTATAAAGTGCACTTGAGTTTTCCTTTCATCAAATTCTTAAGAACTGAATTTCCGATATCTCTAGTCTAGACTAGAAAGTTGATGCCTTGAATTATTACTAAGGCTTTAAAGCTCGTAGCATTTTTGAAACATTTACCATACCTTATCCATTTTATCTTTATGTTAAATGTGGTATTTGCAATAAGACCATGGTAACAAAATGCTCTGCACTATCCAGTCATTCATGTCGACACATCACTAGAGAGTACAGATCATTTTACTGTTTCGTCACACTTTTGGAGTGCCTGCCTTTTTTTCCAGTGAGAAACTGAAAATAACAGCAAATAATTCAAATAATTTGGTCAAATTTGTAGTTGCACCAGCAAGTGAAAGGGTCACAAAATGTGCCTATTTACTTGCAGTCTGGAGGCCTGATTTCAACCTTAGTAGCTTGGCTACAGCTCTGATTTCATGAATATTCTGATGTTGTGGTACGTGACACTGTTTACTCA
The DNA here is from genome assembly GCA_036877625.1 of Ambastaia sidthimunki. Lineage (NCBI taxonomy): Eukaryota > Metazoa > Chordata > Actinopteri > Cypriniformes > Botiidae > Ambastaia > Ambastaia sidthimunki. Next base: position 527 of record JAZGTK010014423.1, read on the forward strand.
TGACGATAATCGATAATGTGTCTGTGTGTGCGTCTGTGTTTATGTGTGTGTGTGTGCGCATCGACTCTGTCTGTGGTTGCAGCTGGCATATATATGAGCTTTTCTGGGAAAAGGCTGGAAAACAGCTTGTGAGTCACAATGAATCCAGGAACAGACCTTTGCTCAGCTTAACTATTAAACCCAAAACTGAACACACACACATATTCACTTACACTCTGAGTTCATCCAAAGGTTCCTCCAGTAAAACCACTATGTCTCTTTTGGATATATTGAAAAAGTTTAATAGTTTTTAATAACAAATTAGTCAATTTAGATGTGATCTCTGTATTTTAAGTATGTGGGTAATTTTAAAGGTTAAAAGGTCAGTGGATTTCTCATGTTAGAGGAGCTGAATTTCTGAAATAAGAAGAGCTGAAGTCATGATGGAAAGCAGAAAGAGAGAGAACATACAGTCCTGAAGTTTAAAATAGGAGGTAAAAATGGGAGGGTGTTTGTGCAAGTGTTTTCTTAACAGCAAAGCGAGTTATGTTTGGCTTTAATCCATGAGCCACATTTCAACTGATTTTATTTACCTAATGTCTTTCCTTTGATTGCAAGAAACATAAAAAAACAGTGCAGATCTTTCACATTTTTAAAGAGGTGCTGATTTGTATAATAACGTACAGATACTTGGACAGTGTGATTGGTTCTTGTCAGTGCAAAACTGCTAAAGATGATTGGCAGGGCATTGATATGCCATTGCTAAGGTTTTGGAGTGATTTACCGTCATTTTCTCCATCCTTTTCTTTCTTTGTATGTGCATGCATAACAGAATGTGCACAGGCACTTTTTGAACTACTTCTGTGTTCTTGTTGTTGTGGATACTTGTGGAAGCATGTGGCATAATTGATCTGAAGTACCATCATGGCATTCATGACGATATCATTCCACCTTCCCTCTAGCCTGGCTGCACTCAGCTCGCGTGTCAAAGAGGATGGCGGAGCAGGAAGTAGAAACGGTGTCTGTGGCTAGCAGTGAGAGCTTTGCAGACCAAGGCTACGCAGCATCAGAGGGTATGGCAGAGGAGCTGGGTCCCATTTCTCCCTCTGAAACAATCCAGTCTGCATCACCTGTGGACATCATGTCTCTGAATGGTGGCTCAGCCATGCCTGTAAAGCAGTCCAAAGACTCTTCCAGTGACAGTGATGAGGGCTGTGTGACCTGGGGCTCCAGACACGGGTACACACACATGCACACTCTTGTAGTTATCATAGTTTCATATATTTTACATATCACTGACAATTACTGAAATCATTTTATATGTACCACTTCTAAATGACATCACATTGTTTGAGGTCCTGAAACAATAAATCTATTCCTTTATTGCACTTTTATTTGTCTGCTGGACAGGAGTCAAACAGTCTCCTAGGCAAAGTGGAGACAGAGGGTTTATCTCTCTTCTGTCTGTTTACAACCATCAGATTATTTCCACAGTTCTGTCAGTCTCACTTTTATCCATTTCCAGCCTGCCGATGTTTCTCCAGGCTGACTAAGCAGTCTGACTGGCTTCCTAAAACTTTATTTTATGGAGCTGAAAGTGTTGCTTGCTGTCTAGATGCATGTAAGTGATGCTTTGAGCAAAACCTGCAGACTTGCCTCCAGCTCCTATTAGATTTTTTTTAAATATAATGTTTAGGCTTGTGTTTACATCTTTAAACCTAACTCATATCGTTGGTCCCTGGTAAAGGTTTTTAAAACAGAGGAAACTTTAGATTTTATGGCATATTTAGAGATAAGTGTCAAGAAAAATATAGCATTTGAAACAATCTAGCTTTGATGGAATTTAGTGATGACAGGTGCAATTCTTTGTTGTTGATCAGTACAATTTTGAACCTCTGTGAGGTCTTATACTGTAATTAATTAATCATAATTTTTGTGTTGAAATGATTTCAGTCTCCTTTTCAGTCTTTTATACCTTTACAAAAAATGGTAGATTAATATGCTTTCTTGCTTTTAATAAGTACACACAGACAGCTAAGGTGTTTTATTTACTTCTGATGCAAGTAATGAAAACATTCAGCGAAGACATCAGCCAATCAAGCGCCAAAACAGCTATGAAGAGGACCCAGAGATCGCAACTCAGATACATCTGACCCTGGCTAATTTAGATGCAAATCTAGCAGGTAAGTTTATTATAGATAACTTATTCAAACACTACTCCAGTATTTCCCCTATAAATAACTAATTTGCTGCATAGTAATTTTTCTTTATATTAGAAATTAATCAGTCAGATGGAGCACCAGTTTTTGTGGATGAGATCCCTGTGTCTATTGTTGACATGGACATTCCAGTTACAACTATTGATGAAGTTCCTGCTGATGACCAATGCAACATCAGGGAGTGTGAGGTGCCAACATTGCACAACACTCCAAACATTACCAAGCCATCTTGTACACTATATGAAGCTATCCAAAATAAAAACAACAATGCCTGTCTGACAGTAAAGATGAACTTGAGTCCACCTTCAAGTATTCAGAAGCATTTGCAGGAGCTTAAGACTATAGACATGAAGGAGGAATTGAGTCCACCTTCAAGTATTACGAAACAGTTGCAGGAGCCTAAGCCTACAGACATGGAAAAGAACATGGGTCTATCTTCAAGCATTCAGAAACAGTTGCAGAAGTCTAAGTCTACAGCCACTGAGAAGAACGTGACACCATCTTCAGACATTCACAAACAGTTGCAGGAGCCTAAGCCTACAGCCATTGAGAAGAAAATGAGTCCATCTCCAGACAACAAGAAGCAGTCACAAGAGACTAAGCTTAGAGACAATAAGGAACAAAAGTTTATTTTAAACTATGACACTAAGGGTAAAGTTGAAACTGAAGGACTAAAGGATCTGAATAACACTGTATTACAGAAGCCACAAAATCATGTTGTGAGTCCTACTGTTCAAAGCATTCAGAAGGTTTCTGATGACAGGCTAAAGTCCATACCAGTGGGCCAGAGGCTTAGTACAGAGACAGTTAATGAAGAACGAATACTTATTACCAGAGCCCCAGCAACTCAAGGTAAGATCACCCAGATGTCTGTCTCACGGTTTGGAACAAAAACCTTTGTAGTCATCCCTCCCAAACCTGTGTCCCAGAGTCAAAAACCTGCAGGCTCTTTTGTCATAGATGCCATTAAGATTGATAAACAGGGAAACATGGTTACACGTAGACCTGTTTACACTGCCCCAGAGAAATATGGTAGCCATGAAGAAGTCACTAGTGCAAAAGAATTCTCACTAGGACAGAAAAAAGCTTTCTGGAGCTCGGCAGAGAAGCAAGATCAGCCAACAGTGACCAACCAAGCACCCACTGATGTGTTTAAGCCCTCATCTGTATCTGGAGTTGCTAAACTGTCAGAGACATCATATTCTGAGGAAACCCCCAAGGAGGTCATTATATTGGACCAAATAAAGAACCAAATATCTGCTGTGACCAGTAAGCCCTCAACCCCAGATCCTTTGAACAACCCTTATTTTTCAGGGGAAGGGCAAGGTCTTTCTTTTCTGAAACCCTCCAGAAGGACATCCAAACAGTATGTAGCTCCTGCCATTGCTAAAAACAATAACATTCCCAATACTAAAATAGATACCACTCAAGAGTCATCTGAATCAATTGTTAGTGTTCAAAAACTACCATTTAATCAACGGTTTACTAATAAGAATAAACATATAAATGCACTGCCAGTGGATTTGGACAAACCTGCAACCAATTTGAAACAGACGGATGGTTTAGTGCCTTCTTTTGCAGGACCTAAATACTCACAAAGCTACCCCATTAATGTTGTGGAAAAGGTGGCCAGTTCAAAAAACATTAGCAGTGTTGAAAAAGAAACGCTGAATGGGAGAGATAGAATCAAATCTCCGGACTTGCATGACATGTCTGATCATAATAAACCCAAGGAATTCTCCTCTGAAGAAGCCACAACAATCAACAAGTTTAAAGACACCGCCTCTGCTAGTCAGATGCCACCAGACTTCACACGTCCACCACTTAAAAAGAAGCCAGAATTACACAAATCTGAACGTCCGTCAGAACCCAACTTGGGTAACATGTTTGGACCAGTTAAGAAATTCAAGCCTGTTAATTTTAAGCCTGTCCATAATGAAGCTTCCCTCTATAACTCTCTAATGGAGGCCATTCAGTCTGGAGAGGGCATTGAACGCCTTAAAAAGGTAAACTTTGAATCTCAGCATGTTTCATTTTGCAAGCACAGTCGTGTGCATTATTGTAGATTTCAAACATTTGTGAAACGAAGATGATGTTTTGGTTTTTGGTGTCCAGGTTTCTGACTCTTCTAGCAATAGCACTGTTAAGAAGCCATTGTATGTTGATTCAGAGACTGAGCGTTCAGCACTTCTATCTGCAATTAGAGCTCCAAGCAACTCTGCCAGACTGAAGAAGGTAAGCTAAATGATTAGTAAGCTAAATGACATGATGGCATTACATGTTCACTGTACATGTTTAGTGCAGCACTGATTACTAATGTTTTTTTTGGTTGCAGTATCCAGCTGTATTTGTATGCAGTGCCCATTGGTAGTAACCATGTTAACAATACAGACATAGGATTGTCACATAAATTGTTTGTATTTTCTTGGGTTTTCAATGCTGAGAGGCCCTGAAAGACTCTCTGATCTGACAAGTACAGTTTTCTGCCCTACATTGACATTTGAAGGGTTATACTTTTTTTTAAATAGCCAGAAGTTATTTACAGCTATGAACTGATTTAATACTTTCTAGTTTTAAGGCACTGATATTCAAATTCTTGCAAGCATTTGCGTAGCCACAACTCTACAACTTTATTTCTAATAATTTTGGCCTGTTTTCTTAAGAAAAACAATACATTTAAATGTATATTATTAGACTCGATTATTCATTTCTCAAAGGACAAAACCAATTTAGCTGCATTTAGCTTTGAGGTGTTTGTCAGTCAACTATAAATACCACTTCATTGTTGCTACTTTTAGACCAAATCAGGAGCAGCTAAGGAGCTGGAGCAGCTCAGGAAAGCCGATGAAGAGAGAAATTTCCAGAGCAATAGTATCTCACCTCCTCCCATCCCTCCTCCCATCCCTGCATTTGTGGCACCCCCACTTTCAGCCTTTAGTCCTCCCCCATCTTTAGCCAAGCCTGCTTTGCCTGCTGGGGGGAATCCAGAGGCAGCCCGAGAGGCTCTTCTGGAGGCCATTCGCTCAGGCTCTGGAGCCCAACGTCTGAAGAAGGTAAGAGGCTGATCCTGTAAGTTCCTGTCCATTTGTATCCTTTATTTAAAGTCTTTCTGATTATTTTGACTTTGACAAGATCTACTGGTAACACAAACACATTGAATCTTTGAATAACATTTAAAATAATTTTGTGAGATATATACTTTATAAAGTAATATAGTAAGAGAAGAAGTATACAATAGTACAACTTTAGATTTTTCATTTCACAGGTCCCTGTAACACAGAAACGGAGGCAAGTGAATGGAAGGCTTGGCACTATTCAGGCAACATCAATATTTTCTCCCGGACACTAGAAACTTTCACTGGATCAATGTTTGGGCTTTCAGGCACCCAAAGCCAAATCTGGTGTTGTAGCGTTTATGCTAATACTGTTGCAGATAATGCTGGCCTGGCCTTCTTTATTTATAGTGATATGCGGCTTCACATCTGTGCCAATATTTATTTGCGTAGTTTAAGGCATGTTTTTCTGCTTCTAATGATGACAGAATGTTTTGCTAATACTGCTTTGCATTTAGTGTTGCTTTTTTACAACAAGTATGTCTGGCCGCTAAATCTTTATCTGTATTTTACCTGGTTATGCAGGTATTTTTCTGTATCACAGTATAAGGTGGTGGGCTACAATTTGGCAATATGCTTGTGTGTTTTTTTAAACAACAGTAGATGCTGGTTATGTAGAAAATTTGTTAAACTGGCAGATTTTAATTAACTTTTATTTTGAAAAGTATGTTTTTAAAAGTTCACAATACTCCCAGAATGATCATTAAATCATAATTTATTTCATTAGATAAATTACAATAAATAGTACACTATAGACTATGGGCAGTTCTTGACCATGTAAACTGTATGTAAGGCAAACACTACTAAAGCATCTATAAAATCATTCTTTTAACATTTTTAAACACTCTGTTGCTTTAAAGATACTGCATGACGATTAGACACCATTGAAATTTAATCAATGCTTGTTCACCAGCTTCTGAACTATCATGGTGCTCCAGCCTGACTTCATGCCATGAAGTCATACACTTGGGGAAATCATACACTTGGAGTAAATGTTTTGTCATATTATACATGATGTAAATCTTTTTGTTTGTTATTTAATACTATAGACTAAATGACTATAGACAGACTATATGACTACTATAGTACTATATTTAGTACTAAAGACTATATGACTATAGACTATATAGACAGACCTGTATAGTTGTAATCCTGAATCCTGAAAGTGACTTGTGTATACAAAAGCTGAAACTGTATATTTTGTAAAAAAGTTTAAAATGTAACACTATTGCATTAGTGTAAAGATTTTTTTAAATATTGATTTTGTTATATCAGAATTCAGCTTTCTGACTTTTGATTGCAGCACAAAATAATTTAAAGTTGTAAATCAATAAACTATTTTTAATTTTTTAAAAAGTGTACATTACTTGCAGTTATTCTGAGTTATTCTTAGTGCAGAGTTATTTTCATGGGGAATTTTTGTTCGTTTCATAAACAGTTTATTATATTGTGTCTAGAAATTATGCTCCCTGTGTCCCTGTATAGTCTAGACCTGATCACATTGTATTCTGGATTCTTGTATTCTGTAATGTTTTTGTAGCACCGGACACACCAAGTTAAATTTGTTTCCTCCCAGTTTAAGATATAATGATATAATGTTCGACTAACTGAAGAAGTTTCTACATATTGTTAAACATCATCCTGAGACCAGTCTTCTTGCTTTTTAACATGTTGTGTAGTACCCAATAACATTATATGTCTTATGTTATGCAGAAGTTTTTATTACAAACAGTATTTTAAAGGACTAATATGATTTTGAAGGTTCATCTCCTGTCGGGTAAAACTGGCTAGTCATGCAAGATTATATACCGCTTGCATTATGTCTCTGAGTTTATTGCTCTACTTGTTTGTCTTGTTCTCCAACCACCTTCTGATGGATCTATCAAACGTTGGGGCAATCACCATAAGACGTTTTTTATATATCGATGCTGAACAAAACAAAAAGGCTTTCTAAAGCCTTTCTGCCTTGGTAGCATAAGATTGATTATACAAACTAAAATAGTGAGTAACTTTTCTTAGAGACAGATTGAAAATGTTTGACTAAAACTATCTAAACTAATTATTCTAAGACTTTTCCTAACTTTTGAAGTTAAAGCGTAACTCTATATTGGCAGGAAAATATTAACAGCTCAAATATTGGCAAGAAATTGTTCTTTAAATGAACTAAAATCAATGAACAATAATATCTGCAGTAACTAACAAAGATATATATATATATATTTATATATATTAACTGCTGATTCAAGTCCTTACAGACCAGCTTCTTTCTCTTTACAGAAAGGGATAAAACAAACCATACTGAACAAATAACTGACAAAACTGATGGCTTTATATACACAAAGAACACTTATAAAAATAAATGGGGATCAGGTGTTTGTAGTAAAAATCCAAAGAGGTGCTCATGGGAAATGTTGTTTGAAAAACATCTGGGGAGATTGTAATACCTCCTGATTTTGGCTGATAGGGTTTGGGTCAGGAATGGTTTAGTTTTTGATGTGTTAAACAATACCACATGAATTTAATCAAAACATGTCACAAAGTCTTGTTTACATGTCTTGTTTGGGCTTCAGCTAAATACCCATGCAGACCTTTATCACAATACAGAATTAAACCTGGGGTTATGAGGTCATACAGAAGGTATTGACTTTATTACTGGCAATGGGCAAATTAGTCGTCCTTCAAATGGATGACCACATCAGTGAACTCTCATCTCAATGACTCACATCCCTGTCAGCCTGTTTCCTGTCATTGGAATTATGGTTTTAAGGAATTCTGTTATTACTTAGTTTATTAAGATACTATAGGCCAACAAGCTATTAATACAAATTTAATTACAGAGAATCTTAACCATCATCTCATGATTTGTGTGCTCCAGTGTAGGTTATTACTCACAGTTGTATTTAATCCACAGTACGTGTTGCACAAAAAGTGTTATACGAAAAGTATTGCTTGTAGCTCTGACACACCACAATAAGCACCTCCTAATTTTCTCTGTGACTTAAATTTAATAGTATATTTGTGTGTGGTGAAAATGGAAGTCTTGTTTCTGAATATATATATTTTAAGATTCAAGATGGCCCTGTTTCTATGCGCTACTGTGCCACATTTTACCTCATAAAACATCATCCCTTTCCAGTGTTAATGTGTTATTACATATTTTGGCAACGCTCATGTGCTGAGGGTTGTGGGGAGGATGGTAGCGTACTGTCTCTGATGGGGTAATCCCCTCTACAGCAGACAGCAGTAAATTCTTCCCCTCCCACAATCCCTCTGTTGGTCAGAATTCCGGCTCGTTTGTGGCCATCCTAATATGTGTTATGAAACTGTTTGCCTCCAAACCAGGGCAGCCATTAGTAAAGGAAAACAAATCTTTGAGAAATTGAATCAAAGGTCACTATCTTGTATACAGATATTTGAACAAAGGGAATCTGATGTGTTTGTGTTTATGCAACATTTCAATACAAAAGTTAGATGGAACAGTATTGGTTGAATATTAATAAGCTTAAATAATAAACATCAATGTAACAAAAATGAGTAATGCATGGATCTAATCCACAGAGCTAAGTAATGATGTTTATACAATTTATTCCTCTGGATGAATGCTTGTTTTGAAAGATGACAAATCTAGGCATGTGGCCAATGAAAGAAAATGCAGACGCATGTACTGTAAGAGCTCTAAAGATCTGCAAGTAAATAATGTTGGGGTTAAAAATGATCCTATACTGAGGCTTTACCTATGAAATTGCATACGTTTAAATGTTTGTGAATAATTTCAGACACAAAACTATTTGGAGTCATACAGGCTTACAAACCTAAAAAACATCAAAGATTTTGGATCAAATCCAGCAATACAGCATTCAAACTGTGCTAAAATACAAAAGATATATAGTGAATAATGTGAAACACCTGCTCACCCTGTCTATATGGCTGTCTTTTGTTGGAAAGATGGCACATTATAAATGTGTATAATTCGTTTTGGAAAACTATATTCAGCAAAAATAGTTAATAGGAGGGTTCTGTTCCAAATATGAGCTTTAAAAAGTTGTTGCAGAACCTTTAGTCTATAGTATAAACTGTAAAACAAATTCCTAACTTATTTAAACTCTTGTGAGACGAATGCCTTGCCTTCCAGAAAGATTTTTCTTCTGATTATTACCTCTGTGAGGCATCACATAGTCAGAGCTTTTAGCTGTTTGATTTGATAAGCACTGCTCGTGTAGGAGATAGAATTACAGACAGAGAAACAGACAAGGCTGCAGGGCAACAGACGTCTGTAAGCTGGGTGAAATTAAACAAGCAATATACATTTTCCTCTTACTCCTCATGTTTTTGCATTGTTTGGTGTTTCTTTCTGTAACATGATTTGAGCTAGCACTAAAATGGTAATGTTTTCTCTTCATCTAAAGGATAAATGCATGATCAGTGTAATTAAAGGGCTGGGTCTGCATTGGGGCTGTTTATTTTAACAGTATGATTAAATATATAACTGCATTCCATATAACTGCAACCATTATATATAAATATAATATTTGCAGTTACTGAATGCCTAATAGGCCAACGTGAAATCAACATATTTGCAATAACAATATATGTCATGCAGCAAAGACTATTCTAAGAATAATCACAAAAGGACTTGAATAAATAGATGTTGTTGAGGAGTTTATTATGGTGTTTCACAGGCTTAAAACCCAGCTCAGCGTGAATAACGCTGTTGATGGTCTGCTCATTGTTAGCAGGCTATACACCTTTAAACTTATTTGAGAAGAGCTCCAAACAATTAACCCTTTGGACTGCAAATGCCCTCAGTGTTTTCTCAGGACTTGGTTAAGCCCATCATTCTCATGGACCTGCAGCCCACCAGCTTCAGTTGTCCTGACACACAACTAATCTTAGTTAATTTCAACATTTACATTTTTTTAAACCAAAAGCTGTATCTGTTAAGATTAGGTAACGCACGCTGAACTGACGTAAACAAACAATAAAAACAATAATGTATTTGCATTATCTAACTTTAACAAAGATTAATAAACGATGAAAACTAAATTGGTCATTGTTTGTTTATATTAGCAAACGCCCTAATGGTAAAGAATGGAACCTTATTGTAAAGTGTTACTATTCAATGAAATATACGTAAACTTGCTTGGTTTTGCGCACGGTTAAAATACTGTACGTGACTAAACGTTCAAACAACTTAAAGAGTCTACATAACTATAAAAACAAACATACCGGCAGTTATTTTTAATCGCCCAGATAACGTAACTGTATAGCTGAAACGCACATTTTGTGTGCTACGTGTGTTTGCGTAGAGAGGGTTGTTGACTGCATCGCTTGAAACGTGTGTGCGCAGATCCATGTCACGCGCTCGGCTTATACAAAGCACACATTGGGTCGCGCGGGGGTCTGGCCAAAGCGCGAGACGCTAGTGGCTGATGACGGGGTGGTGTTGCCCTTCAGTGGGCGGAGTCTTGCCTGAGTGGGTGGAATCTTATGAATACTGACAGCGTCCAGTGCGCACACACATACACTTACACTACACTTACACTACTGTGAATAAGACGCGGATCTGCTCCACTACAGAAAGGTAAGCGTTGTGTTTTGGTTTATACTCATACGTTGTTTTAAAACATAGGTTCATTTCTAAAATGTAATTCGCGTGTGGGCATTGGAGGGATAAACGGATGAAGGTTGCCCGAAAGAAATTGTGAGTAAATAGTAGTGGGTGAGACACAGCTGAGAGGTGTGGCTTCAGACTATTCAAGAATCCTGGTGAGTGGAGCAGCAAAAGAGTGGAAACTTTTTGTTGTGGCATCAGAAACAAATACTGTTGAGCAATAATAAACAATAAGCTTAAAGAGCTTATAAACAACGTGCAGAAAATGCAAAAGATAAAGCAAAACTGAGGTTACACTTGCAGGAGAATAATCAAGTTTACAAAGTAAATATATGCAGTATAGAGCACGCAAATGATGTAATGAAAATGAATTAAAAAATTGTGTTTTTGATAAAATCTGAAAACAAATCTCATAGGAATCTCTTAGAGAACATTTTCGAATCGTTCTGCCGTTTACACTTCTTATGTTACATGTTATCATCACAGTTTATTGTAGTAACAATATAGCGGCAATGGTATTAATGAAAAAATGGTTAGCATTGTGGTTTTGTGAAAGTAACAACCTAAAATCAAATCATAGTCTTTCAAATGATTTTTTTTTCATCCCGTCTAATAAAACCGGCAGGGAACTGTTTTAGGTCGCATTTTTTTCCCAACATTGTGGGTTCCTTGCGTCACTCCGCATATTGGTTGAGACTAAAGACAGTTCATTCGGAGAATGATGAAGCTTTTGGGGTGGGGCTATTGGAAAGGAGGAGTTGTTTGGTGTGTATTGAGAGAGTCAGCTGAAAGACAGATAGATCGTGGACGCTTGCATAGGCATATGGGATATTCAGTAACAGGAGCGGTAATTGTAAAACTGTTTCGTAATACTCTGCATTTTGAGCTTTCAGTGGCCGGGCAGACACAGGGCTTTACGGGCACGAGACATCGGTGAGTCCTGGATCTTGAACATCTTTAAACGTGTTCACGGTTGTTTAAAGCGCAGGGCAAAGTTAAAAGGGTTTGATGGCGATTCATGCATGGCAGATGTCCAGATGAAGAAATGTGGAAAGGGGGATTGTGGGTGTATGTTTGGGATGAGGTTTGCTAAACTTCTCTGCTTATTATCAGTTACTGCTTGTTGTCTGTTATCAGTTAAAAGTAGGAATTGTAATGTAACTCCTTGATGCTTAAGACTTTTTAGACATTATTGACAGGGATTTAACTTAACAATGGACTAACTACTTCCATCAATGTAAAACTTAAAAGCTTAAATTATATTCTTGTGATTGGATATGTCAGACCAATTCCTGTTATAGATAAAGTTAATATCTCAGTACATTACTCACTTGTGACTGTGATTGGAGTTCTCTGTATGTTGCATGTACATGTTGTACGTGTGAAGTTCTGTCACGTTACTGCAAACACTAGTTTGATAAATGAGAGTGATTATATTGTTTAAATATGCTACCTCTGACACATAGCCTTTATTTTCTCTATTTGTTTGTCCAAATTATTTCTATAATGAAAGAAAATGTTAAATTCTGCTACATAGGCATCTTGGGTATCTAATAAAATGAATAATCTTTAAAATTAAACACAACTACGTACATAATAAACTGAGGAGAGGGTATTTATGTAATTTCATAAGTTATTCTGCAGTTCAATTTGTTGCATATAGTCACTGTTTTGGAAATGTGTTGATTCATTGTTGAATCAAATTCAAGCCTTTATTTAGCTTGGTAGCCTCAGCAGACTGTCCTACACTCTACAGTACGTCCTGTAGCCTATAAGTGCCAAAGGAGTCACGTATTACATTTAACCGTTAGGTCTGTGGTTTCAGACATCTTAAAGTGATTTTACTGCTCAAGGATAACTGTTTGGTTTTAATGTAATGGTTTTAATGGATACCATCACATCACTACACCAACACACAAGATACATGCTGCAGACTGAATTGATCATAAACTTCATTCACGTTCAGTGAGTGAAGGACTCCATTGACGCATTCCATTCTGTCTTGCGTCAGTTTGCTATCATTCAAAGTTTCCTATACAGTGTTAATACCCCCGGACTGAGGTGAGGACTGACACTATAGACCCGAGCCTGGACATCACTGTTCAGCCAGTGGAAATCCCTTCTGTTCATTCATTCACCCCTTATATTCATTGAGTTAGTGACTCATAAGGGATGATTATGTTGTGTTGAGTACTGTGGTCAGAGCGATCTGTCCCCGAGTTTAATGACCCCACGTTTCACCCGTTCAGGACTCACTTACTGAACTCAACTTAACCTTGGGGTGGTTTCATTCTTTTTC
>JAZGTK010014424.1:0-13747 GCA_036877625.1 Ambastaia sidthimunki
ACTTCTCCACTGTAGCCAGAAACATCTGATGGATTGTCATGGGAGGTTCTGAGCCTGGTCCTGATGCCTCCATCCTCAGTTTGACAGCTTTGTCTCTGGCTGCGCTCCACAGATCCTCGGCTGGAGCAAGACGTACATCTCCAACCACCAACGGTACGGACAACCCATCTGCTTTATGATCAGAACAACAGGGACAACACACAGGAGACATGACTGCCGTGTTAAAGAGCTTCCAGAACTGTTTAGGAATTGCAAATGTTGGTGGAAGCTACTGCGTGCTGTCAAATGAACAGATCACTTCGTCCAAGCTCCTCGCCCTGGACCGTCCCGTCACAGACTCATAGCCTCAAGAGCAACTAGATGCTTAAATAGACCCCACATGAGGTCAAGTTACTGGCATGACACGCGCCTTTCTCACCAATCAGGTTTCACACATGATGAACTCGTGGAAAAAAATAAACACATATCAGAGATTCTATCAGTTCAGAAACATTCCCTGCGACTACAAGTGTTTCATTCATTGGCTGGATAAATACTGTATGTTTATACATTACAAGCTGAAACATGGTACTGTAACATTTGACATGCAATGTGCATCAGTTATATAACAATCAAAAAACAAACACACTGCTGTATAATGTCTACAATATACTGACATTGTAGAATCCAGAAAGAAAAGCTCCCTGAAACCAGAGAATTTCACCATTTAATGCATTTGTACAGGAAAGTTGTGATCTTTAGTTTAGGAAGCAACCAGCTAAAGACATGAAGTGGTTTTTGACAACAACCTTTTGTAGTTTGTCAGCAATGAGAATGTGACTGATGTGTACAGAATATTCAGCAGACGTTACGCAAATAATTTACTCTTTAATATGCAAATGTTTTGTGAATCTATATTTATGATGTTTTGAACAGAACTGTATAACAGTACCTGTGTTATTGTTCACCACAGAGGATGAATAGCCTCCATTTAGCTGAGTTTTGGAGTCATGGAGTGAAACAAAGTGATATTCTTCAGTGTGATTAAAGGAAAGGTTTACAGACCTAACAAAAGAAACCGAGAATCATTCAGTATTATACAGTCAGCAAAACAACAGGACACAATGATTAGCTAACTAGTTTCTAATATATTTGAACAGGACAGAAATATGAAACATCTTGATGGATAAGGTCTACATACCCTTGACCAGAATTTCCAAAGGCAGGAATTTCCTTGGAATTGCTGGATGATACAAAACCATTGGCAGACATTGTCCAGAGTCTTAAGACAACAACAAATCAAAAAGTGTTTTTAAAAATCACCAACAATTTCTGAAGTGTTTCTGTGTTTAATAAACAACCGTAAAAAAAATCCTGGTATAGTGATCAAACACAATAAAAAATTACAATAATATAATATCAATTTATTTACAGTTAGGGTGAAATGATAGTGAGTCAAACAGAGCACAGCTCTTCAGTCCAGCACCAGTGGTTTCATAATGTGATTTTCTTTTATATGTACCCACAAATCTTGCAAAATATGAAGTGAAATGAGCCAATGAATGGAGATGATGAAAGCGGCAGCAATAGAGAGTCAATCTGACATAAAGACCTTTCACCTGCATTAGGAAATACATTCAAACTTTTCATTTTATATTTACAGAGAAATATACATGTCATCGCTTTCCCGATGTCATAGGGTTTTATCTTAACATATATTCATTTGTGAGTTTTACACAATCATGCCATCTAGAGTTTGTCTAATGTAAAGACATTTAATGCCATTTAAATGTCGAGTGTTTTATAAATGTAGGCGTGTATTTGTCTTATTGCTTTATATATTGGGTTACTACAAAAACCACCTTAATGTAACACTCAAAAGAAACTTTTAATATTGTATTGAAATTACTTTAATTACCATAAACCATTTTCCGTTTAAAGACACTTTTAAGAAAATTAACAAACAAAAATAACAAAACCACAAAGTCATGGTTAATCTGTGGTTAGCATGGTTTAACTATAGTACGTGTTGTTTGGTGTAAACAGTACTGTAGGTTAATTTTTGTACAAGAGATAATAAATAAAACATGTCAGTAAAATAAATCTGAGATCAGTTTTGAGCAGTTCGTGAATGTTCTGGAAATGACAAAGTTACAGAGTTCATCAGCATTACAAAACCAGTATGAACACATCACAAAATCACATCACACCACAGTCTGTGTCCACTGAACTTATGCACAGATCCACAGTCACTCTGAATCCAGTGCATTTCATTCACGTCGAAAAGATATAAAGATGTAGGAAGCTGATCTTTATCAGGAAAGTTTGAGGATATATATTACGTTAAAATTATGTCATACTGTAAATATCGGGTTTGTCCTTGTAAAAATACGGCGATATCGTTTTACTGCATTAAGACTTTGTACATGAGAAATAATTCATTATTCACAGAAGAAACAAAACTGTGATGTTTGAGAACAGATGTGATTTTGTTAACGTGATCATTACAACTAAAACAAATTATCACAGCATTTACAAAAACACGCAGTGACACAAAGAAACATTCGCAGTTCATTCATTGCGACTCATTGTTTGAGTCAGACACGTGTGTGTGTTTGATTTGTTTAACTAACTGCTAACTTAACTAGAGAACGTAACAGACT
Organism: Ambastaia sidthimunki; assembly: GCA_036877625.1. Lineage (NCBI taxonomy): Eukaryota > Metazoa > Chordata > Actinopteri > Cypriniformes > Botiidae > Ambastaia > Ambastaia sidthimunki. The sequence goes on from JAZGTK010014424.1 coordinate 2,643, forward strand.
ACTTACATGTTCAGCCAGAGTTTTTCTGTTCAGATAATCGTGTAGTTTCAGGACAGATGCAGTAGATTGAACACACCTCACACAGAACTACAATTCACACTGATGGATCATCTGAACATTATTATGTCATGTGACCTGTGAAGCTGTGTCAAAGCACCAGATCTACACCTACAAAAAGACATTTGGGAAACTCTTTGCCTCAGTGTTGTGTCAAAGACATTTGAAGCTGGTGAGCCAATTGTGTTGTTGTAAATTATTATACTTACGGTAATATACAAGATTCAATCGTGCAATGCGCAATATACATTTTACATTTTGTAAAATATGGTTAGATTTATTTAACACTCTTAATTGTTGTATAAGGCACATTTGTATCTGTGCTTGTACATAGACCATGTATTTGGTGTTTATTTGACAATTGTGTATTTTTAATATAGATTTTTATTCATCTTTATTTAAATAAAATCTTTGATTTTTGTTGCCCTCTGCACTGGAGGCATCTAAACAAGTTTACGTAAGCATACTTCACAAAATAAGCTCATCCATCTGTTCATTCATTCATTTATTACATATATTCATTCCAGATGACACATTTTGATCATATTTGCGGTGGCTATATAACATGCAAATATTCCTTATATATCAACAGGATTTGCATTTTAAAACCATTTCCTCCCTCATCTGTATTTAACTGCATTAGCAAGAAGCTTGTGATACAACACTGTATTGTTAATATTGATGTTTGCAGGCCTGAATTTAGTGTTATGCTCATTTTGAGACAAAAGCAGTTCATATCTGATCAGCAAATTATTCTTGAATGTTTCATAAAGTGTGACAAAGTCAAATGTATATAGATATTCTAGGTATTGATATAACGATAATAATTTATCATTTGCAGATCATTCTGAAATGCTCAATGTTATTTATTTAAATAAAAATATTAGGGTTATTATATCACTTTTGTGTATAAAAATGGTGTCTGCACAGGCTCTGATGTTTCTCTTCACAGACACACATCTGAAGCTTCAGCAAACAGAATGAAAGTCCAGCTACTATAAACACTGAAGAGTGACACATAAAAACCTGCAGACTGGCCACCAGCGTCACTGATCACACCACCGGCCTCAGTGAAACAGCTCCATTAGATGACCTCAGCTGAGGTCACACTGCAGAAGATCAGATCACATCAGAAATGTGCTTCAATGATTCAAACACATACTGCACATATTCTATCCTCACTGCTATACTCAAGTGTTTGAATATGCTAATAATTTCACCAGTGCTGTTATGTTCAGTACTTTTCCTCTATTATTGTATGTAAAGATTTAAAGAGTTCACTTACCAACATCACTATTTTCATGCCTTTACATAGTGGGTGAGAGTGCAGTCATTTTTCATATAAACAGTATAACTAAACATTCATAGCAAGTAAGACAAAAATATAATCCAATTTATAAAACTCCTTTATAGCTTATATTTATAGTTTTTATATTAAATGTCTGCAGAATGCACCACATGAGCAGATAAAACACTTTGGTTATTTACAGTTTGTCCTTTAATAACAAGTAGCCACAATATGCACACAGTAGAAACTGTAAGCTAACATGCTGGAACAGTGTAACCTTGCCCTGCAACTCACTGCAATCTTTCCACACCCTGGGGAGAGTTGCTACATTATGTTAACTGCTTAAGTGCTCAAATTTTTTGATGTCTTTTTTTTTCTTCTTTCCTTTAATCACATTTTTTGATCTGCTGTAGCGGTCTCTTCTGGATCACTGAATTATTCACCATCACATTTTAAAGTTTGTAATACCACACTTTTATTTACATATAAGGCTTTGCATCAAATGCATAATGAACCCGCCTTACAACTCCTGTCGTAAACCTACCGTGTCCATATCAACCTGTGAAACCTGATGAACTCACCAGGACATTTTTATTACCCAATTATACAGTAAAAAATTATACTAATTACAGTCTAATTAACCCAACCCAACTAACTGTTACCCAAAAGCCTTCTTACATCAACCAGAGACAGTCAGCAAAAATAAGCTTTAATTTAGAAAGGTTTTTTTTTACATTATTTGTACATTGATAAACATAACCAGGTGATTTTGTTATTTAGGTTTATTATAGAGCATCACTGTTGTGCTGACAGAGGGTCCATCTATCCTGGAGGCCATTTCATCTGTCTTCCTCCCAGAACATGGATGTGGAGGTGATACACAGACTGTGCCCCATTTTTCCCATCATTTATCACTGTAAATCACAACAACAGCAGAATAGATACATGCACAATGTTAATAGCATCCTATTGTGATGTATTATGCCAAAAATGATATATATCAGTGGTTCTAACTAGAAAGCTGTACATACACAATAATAAATAATCAAATGCTAAGAAGTATCTTGTGTTTTAGCTTATTTTAATGCTTTTCTGTCTTATTTTAAATAATTTTAAGTCATCTTAAACCACTCTTAGAAGTTTCTTGAGCCTCCTAATGGACCCAGACCTTCTGCTTGAGAAGATGCAGAGTCAACTTACCAACTCTGTATCCTTCATCTAGTCCTTCTTTCTTTGCCACATTTTTTGCCACCATCAAGAGATGACCAAGAAGCTGCAGAAACAAAATACAACATATCAGAGGTCTATATTACCATGACAACAAAATAACAAACTAAATACACTGTGACACACAAACCGGTGCATCATTGTCGTGTGCTTCACTGAGTCTTGGAATCGGAGTCCTTGGAATAACCAGGAAGTGGACAGGAGCTTGTGGACTGATGTCTCTGAATGCCAGACACTACAACAACAAAATAAATCCACTCTTAATATTCTGCCATTAAAGATGAAGATTTATAGATGAAAAATCAGAACTTAAAAAGATATGAACAGCATCAGTGGGTAATTTTTTAGACTTACTGTCTTTTTATATGAAATATCCTAAATATCCTATAAAATATCTCAACACCAATTAAATATGTTCAAACATACCGTGTCGTCCTCATAAATGATGTTTGCAGGAATAGTTTTATCAATGATTTTGGAAAATATAGTGGGTTCAGTTCCTCTGTATTTCTTACTGGCGTCCTGCGCCAGCCGAACCTCATCACGTGATGACGAACAGAAGCTCTAACACACACAAACAAACACAAATAAACACCAGCAGAAACACACACACACAGTGTATAACATTAAAACCACCTTCACAGATGCTGCAGGCTGGAAATGAAACCCATGAGGAAAAACTCGTGGGGTCAGTAAAACTCTGCGCGCTGTCATCATACAAAACAGCCTCCAACACAAACGCATGTACTGACAGTCTGTTTACATCCGGTGCCTCTGTAAAATAAAAGCCCTCAACAATTCCCATTAAAGTCATCTTATTTTACCTCCGTACTAGGCAAAAATCGTATAATAATTCCCGCAATTATCCTATAAAAGTATAAATAATCCATATTAATAAAATAAGCTGAATTTCTAAAAATATAATTTTAAAATATCTTCAATGAATTAAATAATAATAATTGTATGTGTGAATACTCGTACATCTGCACGAGTATTTCCGCTCTTATTTCACATTAATTTAATGCAGTGGGTGGCAGTAAAGATTTCTCACACTGACACTGAGCGTCACAGTAACTCAGATCACGTGATCAAACATGGCGTCCTGCTGCAGGTCGCGCTCGTTCATCAGTAAATCAGCGCGTCTCGTCTGTAGCAGGAATGTCCACGTTGAAGCCTCGGCAGCGGACACTTTATACCCGCCTGTCCTGCCGTCCCGGACGGCCAAGAGTAAATCTGCGAAGCAGCGGGTCGCGTCTGAATTCTTCGAGCATCTGCGCTCATGTACAGCGCAGGAGAAGATCAGAGCACTGACCCGAGAACAGCGCAAAAAATAAGTGATTTATCCGCAAACGTTTGCTCTGAATGCGGACAGGTGGTACCAACACTACACCAAAACCGCCTATCTGAGCGGTCTGCCCGAAAACATGCAGAATGCGGAGATGGACGAGTCAGTGTTATCTGATCTCAGATCAGCAGTGTGTGACTCCATCCTGCAGCATCACTGGTACATGAAGCGAGAGAGAGCGTTCACATACAGACAACAGCAGCATCAGGTCGCTCCCTTCATGAGGAACATAGTGTGTGCCCTCAAAAACCTGCTGGCCAGAGACAACCCCGTGCTTGCCCTGGCCAGCTTAGGTAAGTGTGTCTCACACAGTCAGGTGTGTGCTAAGTAAAGAAGTGAATGTAGTGTCTGCATATCATCTTTAAACTTTGAAAGTCTTAAAATCTGCAATATATAACATTGAGCAGAGATAAACTGCATATGTCAAAGTCAAATAAGCTATAAAGAAGCTCCACAGAGAATCATTCAGCTCAGATTCTGTAATAAACATTAAATAAGCGAGAAAAGATGAAAATGTCAATGCACAGTGGTACATATGACAAAGCTGATCTCAGTTGATCTCAATGGGATGTTTTTGTAGATTTTGAGCCCCAGGTGAACTTTTACTGGTTAAGGGGAGAAAGAACTATCCCAAGGGGACACAGGAGAGGACGGGTCGAGCCAATGAGATTCCAGATTGATGACAAACCTCACAGTCAGATAAGAGTCCCTCAACCACTTCCTGAGGTAGGATGCCATGCCTTATATACAAGATGAATCCACGCTGTTTTATTCCTGCAGTTGTGGATTTTGATCTTAACTGAAGACAGTGTTTATAAATTAAACCTTTAATACTATCAGTGTTATTTGTCACAGTCATATGACGTTTTGTAAGTTTAAAAAGCATTATATTCACATTATATGTGATATGTGTTTATTAGTAACTGTGATGTCATTTTGTTTAGTTTGTTCCTCTTGAGGCAGACGTCCCTGCTGAACTTCCTGTAGTTCATTCAGCTCCTGACCTGCTCCCCTTGTTTAGGAGACAGTATGACAACAACATCTTCATAGGTTTGTCTGATCCAAACATTTGTCATTGGGAAAAGCAGGATGCTAGTTGTTTTAACACTCTATCATAACACTCTGTATATCAGGAGTGTCCAAACTCTCTTCTAGCTCGCAAGACTTTGATTGGCTGGTTCAGGTGTGTTTCATTGGGGTTGGCACTAAACTCTGCAGTACACAGGCCCTCCAGGAGCATTAACATATGAGACATATTTTCTCAGGTCTAAACAACTTTATTATAATGGAAGTTAAATCAATTTTTGGCAAATATTACAATTGCATTTAATTAAAAATAACTGTCTTTACATTGAAGACACAAAATCAAATCACTAAAATCACTGTAACGCAGGACCTGATTTATTGCTTTATTACATTAGTGTATTAGAAAAAAATCATCAGTTTCGAATCTACACCCATGAAGTTATGCTGAAGATATGTGTGTTTTCTCCCCACAGGTGCCAAACTGGAAGATCCGTGTTGTTATGGTCACACACAGTTTCATGTGGTCCCTGATCGCTTTCGTAGGGACAAAATGAGCAAGAGGGGCCTTTCCGACCAGATCGAGGTGTCGCTGAGGGCTAACGGCATCGCCAGCCTGTTCGCGTGGACCGGAGCACAGGCCATGTATCAGGGTTAGAATTTTAATTCACTTTGATCATTTTGACTATAAGAGATTAATTCGAAATACTACACGTGAGGTGGGATCAAGTTGTACTGTTTAATTGTAGTTTCCACAGTTATGGGACGATTTCATCCATATAAAGACATACTCAAATTCAAGCATCTCATTAATAACCATAAATGCTCTATTCTTCTCAGGATTTTGGAGTGAAGAAGACGTGAGCAGACCCTTTGTTTCTCAGGCAGTCATTACTGATGGACAGTACTTCTCGTTTTTCTGCTACCAGCTCAACACTCTGGCTTTAACACACAGAGCTGAAGGCATCAACGACAGAAAGAATGTGTGCTGGGGAGCTGAAAGCATGCGCTTATATGAGACAGTCACAGATGGAGATGTAATAGGCTGGAGTGATGCTGTTCTTAGGCAACTCGTTCAGTTTGTATTAAACAAGCCACAAGTTTAAAACAGCTGAAGTATAAATATATGTGATGAGCTTGTTTATTGCTCTTCTTTGTTTTTGAGTTTCAATAAACATAATATATGCCAGTATCTGTCTTACTGACTATTTAAATTAAACTAGGTGTTAAAACCTACAGTTATCTTTTGTTCTCAAAATAAAAGTATTTTAATAAAGAAAGGTTTACAGAGCCGTTTGAGAAACAACCAACAGATCATGTAAATGTCTGATATATAATTATTATTCAATCAACACATCATCTGCATTCTGCTAGTCAGTTAGTGATTATGAAAATATGTCTCACACTCTTATTATGGGATATTGTTCAAATGTACATAGATGCTGCTTTGACAAAATTCATTTAGCAAAAACATTATTGCTTATGCTGTTAAGATGGATGTAAAAGGTTATATAATCACACCTCTAAACTGCTCAACATCTTCAGAATCAATGATCTAATCAGAGCTGCAATCTCTGAAACCTAAAATTACAAGTTACTTGCAAAGTTATTCTTTAACATGGATGAGTTTAAATTCTAATGAACTGCTGGAAGAACAAGTGACGAACACTCCAGCATCCTCAGCATTTAAATTGAGGCATTTAGACGCTTTTATTCAAAGCGACATACAAGATGAGGAAAACAAAACGTGATAAATTGTGAGGAAATAACATCAGCCGTACACAGTTATAATTTAACCAAGAGTACAACATTTCAGTGCTCGGCACCCACACGCACACACACACACACACAATACAGCAGCTGAGTTATCTTTGTTTACAGATGTAACAGTCAAACTGACATTTCCCATGAAATCAGACCCGGCAGCTCAAATCATAAATCATTATTATAACACAGATCTGTTATGTACATGCAGACCAGGCATCTTATCTGATGTGTTTTTCAGACTCCCCTCACCCCCACCACTTTACTGCAGCCATGTTGATTCACAGGACTGGCTTATGCCTGCAGCTTCCTGTTTAAAATAATCATGAGTGTCAGGAGGTGACCACAGCCCTGCCTGATCAAATGATGCAAAGCTTGTAATATACACCTCTACTGAGGTGGAGCAGATGAAAACTTTCACAGCTCAGTGATGGCGTCTCCACAGTCACACATCACAAAAGAGGCAGAAATGTGCCTGTTATTATAAATGTAGCTTTTTGGGCTGTCAGGTAATGTCAGGATGTTGTAGCTGTTAAATATTAGACTGAACAGAGTGACAATTTGATCCGATTCCTGTACTTTCTGACAGGAAGTGACAACAATTTTCATCATATATCAATTTCTTTCTAAAAACAGTTTAAAAAGCATGAGAATACTGACTGCAAATTATGTGGTGTCAAGTTCAGCACTAACCTCATAAATGAAACTGAACAATTGTAATAAAATGCTCCTGAAATTTTCCTAAGTTACCCAATGAACACTTTGTCCTGCACTAAAGGCCCTAAAAACAGCCAGATGTTTTTGGCCAAATGTTCAAAAAATGTTTCTCTAACAATTAAAACACAGAGGCTCAGACAAACTGATGGAATTGGCAGAAAACTGTGAGTGTTCCTCTTTTTGGCCACGTTCACTGTCAGGATGTTCTTGGTGATGCAACTTGAAAGCAGAGGGTCACACAGAAAAGCCTCTCATTGGATTTACATTGACCAATCCTGTCGCAGGAATGAAGCTTGACTCAGAAAAAAGGAAAAGGAGAAACGCTCTCTGTTCAAAAGATTATCAGTTCCCATCTACTGTGAATAATCAGTCCACGAGCAGGAACAGCTTAAAAAATGGCTCGTGATGGAATGTCCAGAGAGGAATATGAGGAATACCAGAAGCAGATGGTTGAGGAAAAGTAAGTTTGAATCTCATTCAAAACATGAACTTAAATAAGTGTGTAGAAGTAAAATGTTTTGCATATAGTAGCAGTACATCAGTTTTAAAATGTACAATAAAATGCTGCTATATCAACCCCTTAATAAACCAAAGAGAGAATGTATTCATTGAAATAAAGCAGCCAGCAATTTAGATCAAAGCATACTTAGATTTTTCCACCAAACACAAAGTTTTAAATATTATAGATTTAATCCCAGTCATTCTGATAAGGTTTTTAATAAATAAGGATGGCTATATGATGGAAATGATGTCCTGTTGTATATTATATACATGAATACTACAGTATTTTTCTGTTAATATTGTTAATATAATTCTTGACTACTGACGGTGTTCTTTTCCTGTCAATTTTATATTTCTTGATTGTCTGAAATAACAATCAAGGATGGAGAGAGATTCAGAATTTGCGACTAAAAAGGCAGAGAGAGCTTGTCTTAGAACTTGTTTACGAGACAAATATCGACTTCCAAAGGTAAGAAGAGTTCAGCCACATACACTTTAATGCTTCATTTATGTCCTGATTGACCTCTTGTCCTTAAGCAGCACATTAATAGCATCAGTTCCCAGAGATGCAGAGACAACCAGGTGTGCAGAATTTGCCTGTGCGTGGGATCAGCCTCCAGAGTGATTGTGCCAGGAGATTAAGTCCATAAAAAAGTGGACTTAGTAGTTCTGGATATCCACAGATTAAACCTCCCACAGAGTCTTTCTCTAGAATGAGTTCTGACTGGGTCTATTTTTCAATAAGTGGGTAATGGTTCATGTTGATTTATATCTGTTTTAGAGAAGATTTAATTTGATTAATTGATAAGGTATAGTTCCAATGATGATGTCAGAAGACAGTGAAGTCAAAACAGAGCAATGAATGACAAAACCGTTTAAAAGAAAAAAACAAGGGGTGGGGGCAGCTGTGTCCTACTGATTGGAGAGTCAGACTTGTAACCTGAAGGTCATTGGTTCAGTTTAAAATGCTCCTCAGGTGCTGCAGTAAATGGCTGCCCACTCACTCCTAATGTGTGTACAGTGACCTGGGTTAAATGCAGAGGAAAGGACAAGGTCACCATACCTGGCCTGCATGTCACCTCACTATCATTAATACTTAAATCTTTTAATTAAAAGTAAAATAACTAATGCAATAGGTTATTTTACTTTTAATGTATAGATTTACGTATTAATGATAGTGAAGTCAGCAGTATTGCCAATTTCTACATGTCAATGACACGTTATGCACATTTGTTTCAAAAATAAGTCTTTCAAAACACTGAAATAATAGAAAAAATACAAAAGGACAGCATACTGTTCCTCTTTTCATTAGAGATGCTGCTTTTATGTCAGGCCTAAAGGAAAACTCCACCAAACACAATCATTTATGTTAAATAATATACTGTCTCTTCCCAGCTTCATAACAGCACTGATCACGTTCAGTGTTTTGAAGCCCCAAAAATATATAATATTTAGCAATTTTCATTCCTTATGTAAGACAAGAACTGTTAATGGATAGAGAGTTATTTGATGAACAGGCCTGACTGATTTTCCCAGAGCGAACAGGATGAGATCATGATCCAGCAGGCTGGAGATGATATAGATGTTCCTGAGGAACTGGTTAAGATGGTGGATGGAGATGCTCCACAGGAGGAAGAGAAGGACTCCGTAATGCAGAACCTTCAGAACATGGACATAGACCAGCTGAAGGAGAAAGCTCAGGCCACACTTGTGGAGATGAAATCCAAGGCTGAAGAGAAATGTACTGTTATGTGATGAAGTGCTTTTATACAGCAGCTCAATGTTATTTATATGTGTTGACATGTGACCTATACACATTTTACCCAGTGAAAGTTGACTGGCTAACACGTATGTATACAGATCATGTGTCAACATAGTGACACGGTATGTGATAATTGACGGACAGAGAAATCTGATAACATGACACATTGTACAGGTTAATCTAGCCTTTGTTAAAAGTTTAAAAGTAAGCTTTTCTAAATGTCTGCTTAAAATAAACATGAAAAATGTCATGTTTTACAGCATGTAATGAGGCAATATATCAAACAAATTATTATTTAACATAACTCAAATAGTCATAACACAGTTTTGTAATGCAGAAATATTTACAGGTTTGTTAATAATAAGTTGAGGTGAAGAATGAATAAAGGTGAAGAATGAATCTATCATTTCTCAGTCAGGTTTACATCACCCCCAATTAAAACATGAACGTGCTGGTGTGGAAGATGCTGCAGCCTGCATTTGTGGGAAAATCTCGTTGAGATAATCTCAAATAAAGTTGTGTTGTAAAACACTGTTACATCTGTTTGTTACTCCTCTGAAGTTTTTCTTAAATTGTCTTTTGTATTTGCAAAGTGCTTTTTGTTTGTTTAGAGTCCCGTTTGCAAGATTGCATTTGTTTGCAAAATGCTGGTTTTGTTTGTTTAGTTTAGTTTTTAGTAATTTTAGCTCCATATCTTTGACGCTTCAGGGCTCGACTCCTAATAATAATAAATATAGCTGAAGCAGAAACTACAGGGTCAAGCACTGTGAGCACAAAGGGAAATATTTAAATACATCACTGACGATGAAAAAAATAGCCTTAAAACACAAGAAACCCCTTTACAGCAATTGAAAAAGTGTGTTTTGAAGAACATTTAAACAGTCAGAAGTTATGATCATAAACATGAGTGAAAGTTTGAGCTGTTGGCGGCGCTGGAGGGTTTGAGAAAGAAACTCTTAATTTGTTGTGGTCATATTTCAGACTGTATCTGAACAATACGGTTCTATGGGCTGCCATAGACTCAAGTGTAAAAGAAGGAAACGGATATAAGTTATATTTGCCACGTCTGGGTTTGACCTTTAACATTAATAATTGCTACAATTTTTAAAGAGCCGCTGTTTTCTCTGAACTCGATTTAAACAGTGACGTGTTAAAACCCATTGACACCCTTTCAAAATAAAAGTCTCTACAGCACGTCAATTTTAAGATTTAATCTGTTTATTCCGTCTAACTGTTTTATTCTGACCAAAACTGAGGATGTGTTTTTAAAATGCATTATATTAAAGACCAACATGTACGAGAGATCCTAACATCATTCAGCCATTATCCGTTTACACTGACTCAGATGAGTGATGGTCTGTCCGTATGAACTGACACGACATAGTTTCTGTAATGTTTCTGTAACGTTATTTGACTTGTAA
>JAZGTK010014425.1:0-13747 GCA_036877625.1 Ambastaia sidthimunki
TTACATGAACATTATGGCTTAATTAACTCCTAATTAACTTTTAATCAATTAATTAACAAACATGGCTTTAAAAATAGACCAATTTAATCTATTTGTAAATTAGATTAATTACTGTAATTATTACTGTAATATGGACTTCATATAGAAATAATACAAACAATATATACTGTCTTCTAAAGACACTAAAGAAAGATTTACTCCTCTGACACAATAATGTCATTTAACCACTTTTACAAGCAAATGTTGTTGTTTTTTACAATTGATTTGACTGTGTAATCAATTTCATTTATTAATTGAATGCATATTATTATTAAATGAACATATATATTATATAGAGTGAAGTGTCAGGTTGTCTTACCGCCCATACAGGCCTCATGCAGCGGTGAGAAGGTGAAAAGTGGGGGGTTGACTGTGGCTCCGTGATCTAAGAGCAGCTGCACACACTCCAGACTTCCGGCTGCGCAGGCGTCACATAACGGAGTGCTGCCATCTATATTACGAGCGTCAACCTGTTAACCAACCACACGGTGAAGAAATCTACACACTGGAACAGAACGCTCTGATTGGCTGACGTCAACACAGCTTTTCTGATTACAGTTCAAGTGCATTCATTTAGTTTCTCCTATTAATTCAATATCAGTCAAAATTATGTGATTTTTCTTCAAGATCTTTAAGGTGGAACGGGCCAAAATCTTATTTAAAGGCAGGACGGGTGATTTTTTCCCCCCATAAATATTTATGGAAATATGTATATAAATATATACATCTATTGCTAGCCTTTCTGATATTGCCTACCATACATTTTAAAACAAAGTGTTGGCTTGTTTAAAAATGTTTGCTGTTAATACTACCTAGTTTTCATGCTAGCTTAATACTACCCCTAAAAAAAGATAACATATCTTATAATTCTCACTACAAATTGTCTCTCAAATTAAAAACAAACTGTGACACCAAAGTGTGCATTACGTAGTGAGCATTGCATGTGTTCAGAGTTTCAGTCCTTACATGAGCTCCGGCATCCAGCAGCAGTTGGACGCATTGTGTCTGGCCTTGTATACAGGCCTCATGAAGGGGCGTGATGGAGTCCACGGCCACAATGTTGACAGACGCGCCGCTCTCGATCAGTTTCTGCAGCTGCGCGGCTCTGCCTTGAGCTGCGGCTTCATGCACCGCAGAGCGATCCGTCCAGAAGCCCAAACCATGTGCTGCACACGCATTTATCAGTGCATGTATCAGTGCATGTATCAGTGCATGTATCAGTGCATGTATCAGTGCATGTATCAGTGCATGTATCAGTGCATGTATCAGTGCATGTATCAGTGCATGTAAACCGTGTGATGCCTACAGCTCTTCTACATTTTAAACTGCATTTTAATCCCATTAAGACTTTGTGAAAGAAAATGGGGTCCAAGAGGAAAAAAAGACTGCATATTAAAATCTGTTTTATAATCGTCCTAATTGTGTTGCTGGTCAAACATAAATTCAAACACATCCATTATATTTTGATCTCTAAAGCAGGTAAATCTTGGTGACTGATAAAAAAAAATGCAGTATAACATTATAATAGCTTATCTAAATGTTGTGTTAGATGTTATCATGGTAACATTATGTTGTTCATGTAGGTTTAACATGTAATTACCTACCAGGGTAGTTAAACATAGTAATGATTCAATGCCATGACAAACATCAAAGAATGGTGATATTACACTAGTAGCATGTATTGCACAACAAATGAAACGTTGCTGACTAGTGTGTTGACTCAGGACACACTGATCCAGGCTTTAGTAACCTGTTAATTGTCATTGGTGACTGATTCAAGGCCAAACAGCCTGTGATCACATTACAGTTCGTGTCGAGGAAGACACATTTGTCATCAAGCCTCCATCTAAACAGCTTTATTAAACACGTGTCATGCAGTTAGTCAGATCTGCTCCGAAACAAATGATTACCAGCCTTCTGGTTACTCGTAACAAGCCTGGTTTAACAAGACAGACATCTTGCTACATGTTAACTAGTGAGTCTTACCAATATCTCCAAAAAGCGACGGTCTTGGGCGAGTGATTTCAAACTCCATTATTTCTTTCTATTCATAAGCGAATAAAACAGGAGATACAGGACACAGACTGTAAAGACAGGAGGGTAGAGTTACCCATAGTTAACCACAGTTAACCAAACAACCGATCTGTTATCTGTTCAATGGCCTCTTTTTCTAATTGAGTGGCAAAAGTCGCGAACTATTGATTTTGTCCTCCAGGGGGCGCACGGCGGCTCACAATGTCAACTTATCATTGAGAAACATGCAAATCTCACGACGTTTTCTGACTTACTGGTGAGATTTTACGATCTGTTTAAATGTACATCTGGTCATTTCATAATAAGCACATGTAATAATAATAATTGCCAAATATCGGGTAATGTGTAAATGTGCTTTAGCTAAAAATCGCTATCAAGTAATCAGCAACGCTGTGATTAGTCCATCCTGGGCAGCGCTGAGAAAAAACACACATATCACATGCGCCCATAAGTCGCTCCCGTCGTGGGCTAATGCGAATATAATGATTAAAATAACACCTGAATGTTAATTCTCAGACATTGAATTTGGAAATCCAAAACTAATAGTTAAATTTAACAAATATTACCCATTTCATCTGATCAGTTACAGAAAAAAGCTTCAAATTGTGCAGATTGCCATTCCACCTCTTATTGTATTTCTATAATTTTCTCTCCTGCTTAAATGTTATTTTCGTTTAGCGCTACTGTGCGCCGCTTCTGGACTGGATGAAAACTTTTCTATGGCTTTATAACGATTAAACAAATTCAGTGGTTAATATTTCTTCACAGACTGGTTTATTTCACATGCAAAGCAATGATGCATCTAGCACGACGCATAAAAACAAAACATTATTGCCTTGTACCGTTCACAACAACAAAATCAACAAAAAGAAACGTGTTTTCATTCATTTAGACATATCAGGCATTATTTTTTTCAGTCATTCATTTCATGGTGTTCAGCCTTAACTACTGTACTTTTCACAAATCCTTCACATGGCTTTATGAAGCTAAAATGTCCTTCAAATATATCCAAACCAAGTATGGATGATATGAATGAATCGTAGTACAAAACCAACAATACTTCCAGGTGTGGGATCCAAAAGTCTAAGACACTGAACATCTGTGATTTCCCCCTCTTTAAAACTACAAATATATACAAGTTTTGGATTTTTAAAATCCTACAACAGGAAAGTTGTTACATAAAATAAAGAAAAAAAAAGATTATGTACCATTTTGGAGGAACACAGATCATAAAGCCACGGCAGTTTGAGTGCATGCTGTTATTTAAATGAATGCGACATACCAAACCAAACACTAAAACATTCATTTTAACTGCTAATAACTCTTTACTTGAATTGATATGTTTATAATATCATGCCTGTTGCATAATGTCAAATGCTACATAAACAATAGAAGCACATTCACCAGTGACCTCAGAATTTTGGACCCCATTGTATGTCCTAAACCAATGAAACATAAAACTAACTAATTAGTTAATCCTTCCTTATTTGACATTCCTACATAGATAAAAACAAACATTCGTTTTAGATTAGTAACAGCATTGCACTGAGCACACAGTTTTGTACTGCTGCGTTCATTTTCAGTCTTGCTTCATTTTGAAAGACTTCATGTGGACCATTAAACAAGAAAAACAGCAATTAAAAGAGCTCAAATTGAAACGATTCCTGTGCTGGCCAGCAGTTAAACATCAGTGATGCGGAGATTGTCAAGGTTTTCTGAAATGTCTGTATCGGTGGGACAGAACTGAGGCTGGGAGTGATGCCGTTGTCGAGTTTGGGACTCAGTCACGTGAGCTGTGTGCGACAGTGAGGGGAGGGAGCAGTATGGCCCCTCCTCCTTCAGACGCTGCTCCTTATTGGGTACGGGAGTCCAGGGCTGCCATGAGTTGGCCACTGAGCAGGACTTCACAAGCGGAGGTCTCCCCTGCGCTGAAAAGCCTTTGCCGGACATGCGACACTGTCAATACAGAGAAAAAACTGGTCAGGAAAACGCCTGTGCCTGTATCAGTCTACTTTTTACAATAAAAAATTAAGACTAATATCATCTGATTAATTCACTACCAGAAATGTTACCTTAGATGGTCCTCTGAACTCTTGAATTTTTAAAGCAATATCCTTGATCCAGCCTTTCATGTCTTCTGGGGTGTCTGTCTGCATATGTACACACACGCACACACACACACACACACACACACACACACACACACACATTTGCATTATAAAGCTCGGAAAAGCCAGTTGTGTTTGTCTGAAGGAAGAAAGTCATATACCTCTATGATGTCTTGAGGGTGAGTAATTTTTGGGCTTTTTTTTAGTGAACTACTCCTTTAATTAGAGAGCATGTGATAATTAAGCTTATTAAGGGCTTTAGGGTTATTAGAAATGTGCAGGTGTGTTGTAGCTGGTCAGAGCCAAAAAACATCTTCATTAACCCCATTTGCATGTACAGAATGCCTCATTAACCACATAAACACCTGTCACTCTTTTAAACAGGGTTTATATTGAGTTATTTATGTTTTGCTTGAGTGGCAGAGCATTTATGCAGAGACGATTCAAAAAACAGTTGTTCTCAAAATACACTGAACACAGCTGCAGATTTGAGTAGCAGTCAATGAGCTGAACCGTGTATCAGTTCATCTCCCTCAATGTATCACGATTTCATTTATGCATAATTCTGCTCCGTAATATCAAGAACTATTCTAACAAGAACAGTTATTCACAGTTACCTGGATGTAGAAAGTTCTGGTACTAGTGATGATTTCAAACAGATTATCCCGACACAACAGCTCCCTAAAAATATGACAATTAACACTGTTAAGAATCAGCACAAAGCACAGAAACACATCAATTTTTAAGACCCCAATAAAAACTCTGGAAAACACCCAGCTAACAGGAAACAGTCTCAGAACATTGGCTAATGTTATTTAAAAGTTCTCAAAAACTGTTCTTGCAGTAATTTTATTTATTGTTATATATTTTTATTGTTATTTATCATATATCAAAAACATTACTCTTAAGTAGTAAGTGGAATGTTTTAAAAACATTACACAACAAAATATTTGAATGTTCTTATTATGTTCCCCTAATGTTCTTATAACCAAGCAATAATGTTATTTAAAAGCCCAAAAACTGGATGTTTTGAACATTCCTAGAACATTTGAAATAACATTTATGTTAATGGAAATTAATGGAAAACTTAATGAAAACATTATTAAAATTAAAAATTGTTAGCTGGGTACTTTCATTGTCCTGTCAAAAACATCATATGTTCTACCTGGAGTTGGTTTAAAGGGCAAGGCATGAAAATTGACTAAGACTTCCTGTTTGTTGTGTAACAAACAAAGAAGTAAGAAGAGAAAGAAGCATTAGCTCACCCTGATTTGACCAAACACTCACTGACTCTCAGAACATCCTTCAACCGAATACTGCGTAACGGTTCTTTATCCTAAACACAGACAGAGTACTGGTTTAGTTTTCCTTTCACTGGTAATTCACTTCTGTTAAAGATTTTACTGTAACTACGTCTTACCATTTCAGATTTATAGTAGCTCACGTGTTGGTCGTCTAGAATGAAAAATCTTCTCTTCCAGCTCTTCCTCTGATAAACATTGTAAAGACGTTTAAGTTATCAATGCAAACGTACAGGAGTGGTTATTAACTGGTTTTGACTCAGGACTCAGAACAAATGAAACAGTCTACAAACAAGTCAGGGAAGTGAAACATGTCCAACTTATTCAAAGACACAGAAAGACCTCCTGACACAGCCAGGACTCAAACCCGGGACCTTCTTGCTGTAAGGAAACAGTGCTACCCACTAAGCCACTGTACCACCACCTTTACACAACTATAATCTCTGCATTTTACTTGTATTTATCACTAGTTAAATGTTACGTTTTTTTCTCTACTGTCTGTGACTCTGTCAGCACAGATCAGCAACAAGTTTTGGGTCATGACACACCAGTTTAGAACCACAGCCAAAATCTCATAATCTTACCACATTTCCTTGTTTGACACAGTAACCAGATCTCACGATATTTGGTCGCACACTCTGACATCTTCTTAAAGTGACACGGGACCCCACTTCATTGGTAAAGACATCATCAGTCTCGCTCTGAGAGCAACAAAACAGATACATTTATACTTTACCTGATTCATTCCACTCATTTCAAAACACGACTAAATAACACACACAAATCATTTACCTGCTGGACAGGTGTGTGCACAACCACACCTCCCACAATTTTGGTTTTGTATGCCTGTCGAGCCGTGGATTGAGTTGGGTTTGAAACAGTTGTGACATCAGAGCTGTGGGCTGCTGATGGGTCCTTTGGAACCTTAAATAGATATTTATTGATTAATACACCTACATAAAGGTTCATTCAGGCCATGTGGACCAAGAACAACTAAAAATACAGATTTGCATAAAACCAAGCGTTAACTTTTTAACTCCTAACTGTGTGTCCAATGGCAAGATCAAGAGGTCAAGAGCTGGCTAGTTAACATCGGTCAGGTCAGTTAGATGCGGTAACTACGTTGTTCAGTTGCAAACAGCATCTTTCAAAAAGTCATTTGATGGTCATTTAAAAGTAGCTGTGTATTCATAAAAATATATTTTTTTGCGATTATTTTGTAAATAGGTTTTTACTGCTGTTAAACTGCTTTAATCTAAAATGACAGCTCAACTTCTATGAAAGTCTGTGCACAAAGACTGACATACTGTAATTTTGGTGGCATTATTTAGGGCTGTGACCCATTCCTTCAGGTCCACCGCATCATTTGCCTGCAGGAAGTAGCGCCTGGACAACGCATTTATTACTGTACAAATAAACAAACAGTCGTTAGGAATTGATACCGTGACAAAATAAAAACCCGCCCACTAACTAACACTAACTGTACTTACCAAAGCAGAATGTTGCCTTTGGTTTCTGCTTCACTGATGCTTCATTAACCTACAGTCAAAAAAAAGCAATTAAAAAGCAAAACTGAATAATACAGGGGATTCATTGATTCATATTGATGTATATAAACGTGAAAGAATGTGATACAAAATGACCTTTGAAAAGTAATTAAATGTGATACATAATTACCTTTGAAATGTAACTGAGGCGCAAATTTCCAACAAAATCTGTCCCCACAGGTAAGTTCTGTTTTTAATGAAACAGGCATGTTATGCAAATTAAGCAGGATAAAACATTTGGATGCAAATGTGAGGTTTAGGGTGCAAACAAATGATGGTGCATATATATATATAGTATAAAGTATATATTATATATATATATATATATATATATACACACTATATATATAGTGCCATCCAAGTATACATAGAAAGAGAAATAGCCCACCTGCGGATTGTCCATGTACCACAGGAGAACATTCTTGTGAGTATCCAAAATAAAATAACGCCGGTGAAACCTGTCACTGTTTTCATTTTCCTCAATATCCAGGAATCCACAAGTCCGGTTTTGTCTGTCCAGATAAGGCATTTCCCAGATCTGCAAAACAAATAAATGGGAACAAGTTAATAGTTCACAAACGCAGAAATGCGCATCTTCTTTTTACTTTTAACAATAATCACAATTTAGAAACTGACCTAATGATTACAATCACCTGAAAACTTTGCAAACATAACAAATACTGCAAATGAATTCATTTTCCATGCATAATCTTTAGTGTTTTATATATCACTGGAAATCTCTCGCTGCTCCTCTCATGGGAATGTTAGTTAGGGAGTGACTGCAATACACAAAGTCATGTGGCTATTTCTGCCTGTCACTGTCAGCACTAGATTCAGAGGTGTAACAAAACAAGTGCAATAATAATAAAAGACAATAGATTCAGGTGTGCGTGCACGTAAAAACAGCTTTAATAAACGCATGGAAATAAAATGCATTATGAACGCATGTGATCGGACGTTTGGAGAGGAAGTCGCTATTGCGCACAAGTGCCACACCTAATATAAACTTAATTCACTGCCAAAATCCCAAAGGCTGTGACTCACCCTCGTTCTTCAGTGTGAAACGTCGAGATACACGCACGCATGCAGGCATTCATCCGCAAAAACAGCGCAGAAAGTCGCGTCTTGTGCCCGGGCGCATGACAGAAAAGAGCGCAGCTTCTTTCCGGGTTGACAGCAAGTTGAGTTTAAAGCAAAACTCAACGCATCCGGCTGTATCTTTCAGTTTTTTACATGCGGAAAGCGGAACCCAGTAAATGCGCGTCAGAAGCGCCACAATGGACGCAAAAGACGCAGCTGTTATAAAACTCTTTATATTTCCACACTGCCTTTTAATGCACACTCTTATTTACCTTTACACACATTGTACAACATTCAAACTGTTTTTAAGTGCAAGTTTAGCTTTGTACTAAAAACTATGTTGGCACAATTATGTTTTAGTCTATGAAACGAATTTAAACATTTAAGCAGGATTTCATAAGATCATGAGAAACATTTCAGTCGAGTGACACTAAACTTGTGACCTGATTTTTACATTATATTTATGCCTTTGAAAGACGCTTTTATAAAGCGATTCACAAAGCATTCATTCTGTAAAACCTTAAAATCCCACAATATTTGAGCTGCTAACACAATGCACAAAACTTTTGCAGACAAATGTAAGTTTTGTACACAAATGTAATTGCATACTTGTGATGTTTTTGGTTTAACAATCGTAAAACAATTTGTTTCGTAAAACAAATTGCCTTTAAACCCTATGCACACATAAACTAATACATTAATTTTTAACTATTTAAAATATATCCCCAGCTAGGTATATATTCTTCCATTGCCATCACTGAATATAACTCATTAGAAATAAAAGTGTTTTAGGTCATTTGTATATTTATGCAAATAAACTCTAACATACACTGTGCTGGGGCGACTAAAAAAAGCATTACATGCAAATTAGTCTGACGTAAGCAGACCCTACTGTGGGCGTGGCGTCTGAGGTTTAGTCAAATAAGTCAGCCAGTAACCAAATCTGTGACATTTTATACCTGTTTCCTGTAGCTACAGTTGTGTAGTTTAATAAAACTTTAATTACATCTTGAATATGACACAATAAAGCTGTGGTATAAAACACAGTAAGCTATTAATATGTGCTAATTCTTATTATGTCTAGTCCTGACCCTGAGACACAGAAACCTCAGTTAAGTGTGTGTGTGTGTGTAAAGTTTCTAATCCCAATTTAAATTTAATGTAATTAATAAAACATGTTCATCCAGTTAAATGATGAAAACAAAAGATTACAGTCATTATCTCTCCAAAAACATGTTTTTATTTGTGAAAGTGCAAATACACAAAATATGAAATAATCACATTAAATAAATACCAAAATTCAAGGCTCACAATCTAACCAACAGCCACACAATCTAAAAAATGTTTTTATTAGAAATAAAAAACGTTCTGATGATGGTTTGCAGTCTTGCTACCTGCAAGCAGATCATTCTCAGTTTTTCTAATGACACACTGCAACAAATTATCCCCTCAGGTTTAATTAGAAAAGGGTTTTATAAGTCCATTATCCATGGCTCTGGAAATGCAGCTACGAGCCGCATCAATAGCTTCCTGTTTCTTCGGATTATCCTCTAGCTTCGCCAGATATGTCAGGATCTCCAGCATCTCACTTTCGATCAGCTTCTTGGCTATTTGCTCGTCCGCATCCATCATGTTATAAACAGTCACGAGACCTCTGTGCTGAACCTGAGGGTTGTCATGGAGACACAGTCTCTGCATGATCTCAAGCCACTGCTCGGTCTGTGGATGATAAATAAAACAAGAATCATTTATTCAGTCTTCTAACTTCACCAGGCATGTTCATGGCTATTTCAAAGTGCCATCCCAGCTAACAATTTAGGTTGCAAGAACGTTTCCCCAGGGTTACCTTTTAGCAATAACGTTAAAAATGTTATTTTAAATGTTCTAGAAATGATCAAAACATCCAGAATTTTTTGACATTGTATTAACAATGCTGCTTGGTTATAACGTTATTCAAACTTTTTTTAATTCTGTAATGTTTTTAAAATGTTGCATCAACAACTTAAAAATATGATATATAATTATAAATATGATATATAAAAAATACGTTCTACTAACATTACTGCATGAACGTTTTTCATAACTTTGAGAGATCGTTCCTGTTAGCTGGGATGATATTACCATCTGATACCATCACTGTGTCATGTGATGGGGAATCACGTTACGATGGGGAATCATAATCACATGGAGCTGTTGGCTGTTTAATGAAACATACCACTTTAGTCATCTTAACAGCCAGTTTCTTCTGTGCCGCTGTTAGCATTGCCAGCGCGCCGGCCGCCGCTCTCTGTAGCGTCTCATCATCCTCACCGCAGAGCAGAACAAGTAGCTTCAGTTTATCATTACCATCCTCCAGATATCTGTCCTGAACCTGTCCAAAAAAAAAATCACTCAGGTCAACATCTAAACAAACATCTGAGCACACAAAAAATGGCATTTCACTAGTAAAATGCATAACAGTGTTAAAGGTAGGGTAAGCAATTTTGGAGAGGCTAGCAATAGCAAGCTAGCTTTGAAAGCTTTTTGAAAGACACCTCCCTTCAGGGTCCTTTTCAAAGCCACACCTCCTCCAAAACGTATGAACTTACAGTTTGACAAGCAAGTAAGACACCCTATGTTTGGTCCACTTTACTTGGTGATAGCTATCAGGATATGAAGAGACATTCAACCAGCGTAACTTGTGATGAGTGATGTCATACCTCTTTACAGGAAACTAAATTGCACATGCATTCTGTGGCAGCCTGTCTGATCTGATCGTGTTCCTCAAACATGTAGTTCTCAATCTCAGGAAGAGACTTTTCTTTTATGATTTTCACTCTGTAGAGAAAGATTTGAGGATTAGATTTGTATTTCCAGAAAGGAACACCTGCGTTTCAACTTGAATAATCATTAAATATTAATATAAAGCATTACAATTTTTTGGAGCTTTGCACACCCACCGAAGTTTGTCATTTAAGGCAGCGAGATTCGTGAGGCCCCGTAGAGCTTCAAAGTTCTCCATACCATCTCGTTCCGTGTTTAGCAGAGAAACCAGGGGTCGCACAACTTCATATATCTGTTATGAAATAAAGATGCAAAGAGAGCCAATTTGACATAGGAATTAAACTGAATAAAAGTCTTTATAATAGTGGAGATGTTATGACATGTTGTCTTACCCTCTCACCAGGGAAAGCAATCTCAGGGTTGGAAACTGCAGCGATCTTGGCCAGAGCGTGACTGGCTTTTATTTTGCCTTTGTCGGTTCCCTCCAGGGCTAATGGGATTAAAGCCTATTGAATAATGAATATTTTTAGTATCACAAAACTTGTAGATGTAAAGAATTGTCTACAGCAATGTTTCTCAGCCAGGTACGGGGCCCCAACAAACTCAGGCCTCAACAAACTTCCAAAGGGGCCTTAAGATGACTTCAAATGATTTAAAATTTTAATTTAAGGTTTAAAGGTTTAAGGTTTAAAAATGGCAAAACAAGCATTAAAGTGAACTAAAGCTGAAGTCAAAAAGGCTAAGATCCATTGATCTACAGGGTTTGTGTCTTACCTTTCCTCCACCCTGGGCTACAATTGTTCCACGATCTTTAGTATCTTCTGCCAAGGCAAGAAACACTCTGGGTGGGTAAAAAGAGGAAATGTTAGAGCAGGCCTGTGACTCACCTGTTGAGAACCACAGTTGTAGAACTTTATCTAGTATCTTACCGTGCAAGCATCTCTTTAGTCTGATCTGTTATAATGGAACTGTCTGCTTTGACCATCACAGCAAGAGCCGATATGATTCCAGCTTTCAAAAGTTTTTTCACTCGCCTTTGAATAAAGTCCGCCTTATCCTAAAGCACAGGAGAAATGCTTTCAAACTCTTTTAGGATGGGTAGTTGTCATGAAACAGTAAACATGTTACAGGAACATACTCTTGGAGAACTGCCTTGTTAACTGGTTCAATTGTGATAGTTCATCAATCTAAAATTCTGGGGCTTGAACCTACAAACTATCGGTTATTTTTTCACCAGCTAACAGGAAACGTTCTGAAAATGATTTTCAATCTCTATTAGGTACTCTCAAAGTTATCAAAACACATTTTTACAGTAACGTTAGAGTAACAATTTCGTCAGTGTTGGCATTGGCAAATGTCTAAAATGTTGTCATTGAAACATAATTTTTAAAATTGTTAGTTCATCATCTAAAAAACTGAATGTTTTAAATGTTCCTAGAACATTTTCACTTAATGGAAACGTTAGGGAAACATTCTTAGAACATAAAATTGTTAGCTGGATGGTGTGCCATACCTTGGGGTGCTGCTCAGGCACGTGTTGTTTGGAGAACTTGGCCAGCTGCACCATCTCTGGGATGATCTCCTTCTTCTCATAGCTGTTAGTGCAGTTGACCAGGGTGCAGGCTACAGCATACAGGATAGTCTTATCCTTCGACTATAAGAGAAGAATTCATGTCAAAGTTATGAGAACCTCAGTCTGTTTAGACTGTCCCATAGACTGAAAAGCTAAAATTAATTAGTTCAGCCAAACAGGTAGTAAAGAGCTTTGCATCTATCTGCGCATACCTTGGCGAGCTCAAACATCGCCCTCATGGCTGGTTCATCCTCTACAAAGTCATCTTTCACATCAGCATCATTGGTAAGATAAGCCAAACCTTCGATGGCCCATTTCCTGGTACGCACATCAAGTGAAGGGTTGCAGAGCCACCTGTAACATAGCAAACTTGTTAAACACTGTGAAATGTTTTAAAGTTTTGATTTATGATGGTACAGTAGGCTTTCATAATGAACTTTATTTAATCTCCAAAGATCAAAGAATAATTGATGAGCCCTCAGGAAATGACATGAACTCTCACTTTCTGCACTGCTTGGCCAGTTTCTCTGTGGAACCTTCTGCAAACTGTCTCATGCTGTAATCATCTCCTCCAGCAGATCCCAGCTTACACAAACCCTGTGAAAACCAAACATCAGCTGGACTCATAACCACAAACAAAGCAACTACAACTGGAGACTGACCCAACTAACAGAAAACGTTCTCAGAATGTTGGCTAACAAGCTCAACATTAGTAACAACACCTAACAAAGCGTGTCTGCTTACCACAAGTGCTCTGATCTTGATCTTCTCATTCTTGGTTTTCTTGTACATTTCCTTCAGCAGAGATACACCGTTGCTGATGAAGAAGGAGGCTTTGCTTGTTTTAGTGGAAGCATGAATGAGGGCCTCCACGGCCACCATCTGGTCCACCTCACGTTCTGATCCGCAAAGAGCCACCATCATCTCCATCACACCCTGACGACCTGACAGGGCATTGCCCACATCAAAAGGTCCTTGCAGAAGACCTGACAAAGTATTTATGGCATGGATGTTTCTGTCCATATCATTGGGGTCAAACTTGCCCCTGTTGACATAAGAGACAGAATTTAAAGAATTTATAAAAAAATTTGACAAGCAAGTGTGTTCTACTATTGTAACCAACTTACTTAATGTACTCATCGCAGATGTCTCTGAAGTTATCTCTCTCAGGGTCACAGCGCAGGTCATCGTAGATCTTGTTGAGGAGGACGCTGGCAATCAGCTGTGTGTTTTCTGTCAGAGGCAACTGATCGGGAAGATCTGGAACCTGACCACAGACCTTCAGAATCTTCCTCAGACCTG